>ML318683.1:0-80067 GCA_005239505.1 Nicotiana paniculata
ATATATATATATATATATATATATATATATATATATATATATATATATATATATATATGGTAATTATATATAAGAGTCAGCACTCGAGTAGCAGGTATGATTCGCGATCGAGGGAAGCTTTATGTTAATTATATATAAGAGTCAGCACTCGAGTCGCAGGTATGATTCGCGATCGAGGGAAGCTTTATGTTAATTATATATAAGAGTCAGCACTCGAGTCGCAGGTATGATTCGCGATCGAGGGAAGCTTTATGTTAGTTATATATAAGATTCAGCACTCGAGTCGTAGTATTCGCGATCGAGGGGAGCTTTATGGTAATTATACATAAGTGTGTCAGCACTCGAGTCGCAGGTATGATTCGCGATCGAGCAAAGCTTTATAGTAAATGTATATAAATGTGTCAGCACCCGAGTCGCAGGTATGATTCGCGAGCGGGGGAAGCTTTACGTCCATTCAGTGTCTAGATATTTCCTTATGACTCCGGCCGGTTGTCTTACCCTTGTGTGCGCTTGGACTATTGGATACTGTTTTCAATTAATATTGACTTGACAGGTATTTGGGGGGAAAAGGAAAGTGTACATTGTTGCTTATTTTCAGTAGTTTCCTGGTTTTCTGTATTTGATAGGTATATGTTGCTTACTGTCTCACATGTCTACTGCATTTCGTATATCCTGTTTTACATTATTACTGTCGGACCTTAGTGAGTATCATGTCGACCTCTCGTCACTACCTCTTCGAGGTTAGGCGGGATACTCACTGGGTACATGTATATTTATGTACTCATGCTGCACTTCTGTACTTAAATTGTACAGGTTCTGAGGCTGGTGTTTTTGGTTATCCGACCGGAGCTTGACTTATATTCTGGGCCGGACTCCACGGTGAGCTACACCACTTGACGATTCGCAGCAGTGTTGTGGAGTTATCTTTTGTTTATTTCTGTCTATTTATCTCAGACAGTAGTACATTTGTATCATCTTTTGTATATTCTACTAGTTCGCCAGTTGACTTGTAACACTAGTTCTTGGCACGCACGTAGTAGGCTCTTATTTTGGGACTGTATATATATATTGGATCATGATCATTTTGGTTGTATATATTTAAATTGGTAAATGTTTCCGCTTTTATTTAAATGAGATAAGTTTAAAACTTTGGGAAATATGTGGGATTGGTATGTTAATAAGGAAAATCTCACTAGTAAACAACTGCTGGCTTGCCTGACTCTGGTGTTGGGTGTCATCACGACCCGTGTGGGATTTTGGGTCGTGACAGTAGTACTCATATCTAGCTGTATTATTTTAGAGTGCACCGTCTGGGTATCTCACAAGGATATCTATTAGCACATTTGCAATATCCTTCGGAAATGTCAACTAACGCAAACAATCCATCCACCATTTTTGAGTTACTCTAACCCCAGCCGGATCCTGATATCCCGTCCTTCTCTTAAACCATATATGTTAGCTCCCATAGGGCATAACTGAGATTGGTGTGGTCAATTGTACATACTTCTGTTACAGTTGAAGGTAACTCAAAATGTTTATATCTCCTTTCCTGAATGGTAAATAATGGTAATCTTCACTAGCTGGGTACCTCGTACCCTTCTTCACCTTGCTTCTTTTAGTTGTTGAAACTTGTATCTACCTTCTGATTCTCTCGTTATTTTTTTATCATAAGGGTGGGTAGATATTCTTGACTTAAGGCTCCTTATCAAGAAGCTTACACGTCTTAGTACCCACACGTTCTGCTAAAGACCTTGCATTTACTCATCATAAGAATCATGCAAAATCGATCTCCTCTTACTCAACTCTTCCATAACTATATCTCTTACCAACCGTATTTCTAGATGTAGGCGTTGTCGTATTATGAATAAGATAGATTTTAGGAAATTGAGTTCTTACAACTGAGATCTACCACATGATCTGGAGTAAGAAGAAAGAATGATGATCCTAGATGCCCTATATCCTCCTGCTTATAAGTGTGGTGCACGACACACCCATAAACAAGACTACTAGACACAGCTTGTAGACTCCTTAGGATTAGAACTGCTCTGATACCACTTTTTTCACGACCCAAATCGAAGCGCTGCATCGGGCACCTGGTACCTTACTCAACCGGGTAAAAATGTAATTTATCTTTCTTATTACATAATCATGGGTAAGTGGTCCAGAAGGGGCGTCATGAGATAACCAAAGTAAACATGAGAAAATAACTGACATAGAACGACCCAACATGATATAGAAACTCATACTTGTGGCATACGGGCCTATAAGGACAACGTGATCCTCTATATACGAACATAGGCCGACAAGGCCATACAAGTATCTGTATACATGACATCTGTCTACAAGCCTCTAAGAGTACATAATACCATAAAGGTCGGGACAGAGCCCCGCCATACCAATCAATGTATGTACTAATCATACTGACCAAATAAGCAACTCCGAAGCACATGGAGCGCACTGACGCCTTCCCGTGAGTTGATAGCCTACTTGGAGGACTCTCGACCTGTCTATCGGGACCTACGGGCTTAAAACACAACATCCCCGGGAAAATGATACGTCAGTACAAATAATATACCGAGTACGTAAGGAATGAAAATCAGTAAATAATAGACATGATAGAAACATGGAGTAAAAGCCTCGACATATAAGTCTGAATAGCTCTATGAATCATTTCATATTTATAATGTCATGAATATGCGTCTAAATGTCATACTATGCATAGTTTTATGCGTACATAACATCATCAAGCCTCTGAGGGCATCCCATCATATCATTTCGGCCACTGTGGGAAAATCATCAACGTATACCAACTGATCAGGTGGTGGTGCGTATATAACGCAGTAACCTTTTCCCATATCACATATTCATATATATATATATATATACACACACACATATACGCGTATATAATTTTGTCTGGTCATGGGTCAATGTACATGATAAATGAATGAAATGCATGAGAAGTATGTCAATAAAATCTCTAGGAACGTCATAAGACCATAATGTCTTTGATTAATTGTAACGATCCGACTTGTCGTTTTAAGAATTACGCCCCATTCAGGGACTTAAGGTCTCGAGCAATTTCGTAATATGTATTATTACCTGCGTGCGTGGTCGAATTTGGTTTTTCGAAGATTCGAAATTAAATTTAAAGAAAAATTCTCAGTTTGAAGCTTAAATGGAAAGAGTTGACCGGAGTGTTGACTTTTGAGAAAACGACCTCGAAATGGAATTTTGATGATGTAAAAAGCTTCGAACCGCGATTTCGGACTTAGGCGTGTGTCCGGATTTGGATTTTGAAGTCCGTAGGCCAATTCGACGCATTTTGGCGAAAGTTGGAAAATAGAAGATCTTTGGAAAATTCAACCGAAGGTGAAATTTTTGGTAACAAGGTCGGATTTTGATTCTGAAAATTAAGACAGCTCCGTTACGTCATTTATGAAATGCTGCAAAATTTGAAGTCATTCCGGATTAATTTGATATGTTTCGACACAAAATATAGGAGTTGGAAGATTTGAAAACTCAAAATTCAATTCGATGCGTGATTCGTAATTTCGGCGTTGTTTGACGTGATTTAAAGCCTCGACAGAAAAACTATGCAAAGACGTAAGCTAGGATGAAAAACTTTAAGTCATATATATATATATATATATATTATTTTTGTATTTTGGGACATGTTGGCATATTTGGTTAAAGTCCCGAGGGCCTTGGGTGGATTTCGGAAGGTTAACGAAGTTGATTTTGGATATTGAAGCTGCTAATTTTTTTCTGTTGTTCTGGACAGCATCTGGTGCATCGCTTCTGCGATGCCTTGGTCGCAGAAGCGACATCACATAAGCGTGAAACTCATTGCAGAAGTGACTGGAAAGGGGGATGGGCAGTGCTGGGCGTTCATTGCAGAAGCGAGCTCGCAAGCGCGATAAATCTGCCCCAGGTGCCAAACTGGGCAGCAAAATAAGGACCAAAACCCAGTCATTTTGACAATTTTGATTGGGACTTTGGGAGATTATATATTGCAATCTATAAATAATTTAGATATGATCTAAAAATGAAATTCGTAACCCTTTGTGTCTACTTTTTAGAAATTTAAACCGTTTGTCATTTGAAGTTGTGTAGAAAGAGTTATGGTTAATATACTGAAGACTGTCTGGAAAGAGTTTTGAAATCGCCAGAAATTTCTGTTTCACGAGGCTGACATTGGGAGATTATATCTTGCAATATATAATGAACTGGGTGATGAGAAACACATGAAGGTTGTATCCCTTGGTGTTTAGTTTCTAGAAAATTAAACCATTCATTATTCAGACATTTGTACAGAAAGTTATGACTGATTTGGTGAAGGCTGGTACTGCCTTTTGTTTTGGCTGGAAATAATGAGCAAGTCGCATTTCATAAATGCGACTTGCCTGAAAAGAAGCTTATATTCGTGAGTTAGCCATTTTTATTCATTCTTGAAGATTTTAGAGCTCGGGAGAAGCAATTTTCAGCAGATTTTTCTAGGGAAATATTAGGATAAGTGTTCCTTATCCTATACTGATTATATTTCATGATTCCATACTCATTTACATTATGAATCCGTAAATTTATGGAAGAAAAATCAAGATTTTTGCAAAATCTTCCAAAAACGAAAATCTATGATTTGGAGGTCGAGTTGTTATCGGAATTTGATAAAATTTATATGGTTGAACTCGTATCGGAATGGGTGTTCAAATTTCATGAAAATTATGTCGGGTTCCAAGAGGCAGGTCCTGCGTTGACTTTTTAAAATAAAATTTTAAGCCGATGTTATATTATCCGGAATTGCTTCGGATGAATTCTAATGAAGTTATAAAACTAAGTTGGATAGATTGGATCTATATGGAGGTCGATTCAAGCAAGAAGGCAATTTTGGAATATCGGCCTAACTTCAAAAAGGTAAGTGTATTGCCTAATATCGAGTGGGGGAATTGCCCCTTAGGCATCAATTCTTATGTTCCATTTGTGAAATGTGAAAAGCCGTGTATGCGAGGTGACGAGTATGTACCCGGGCTTTATATGTGCAAAATATATTGAATTAAAGTCTTAGGCATATTGTGTAGTAAATTGGATTATTGTTGCCATATATTTAATCATCTAATTGCCATACCTCGAATCACATTTATTGAACTTGTTTTTATACGCTCGATATAATTATTACTTATATATTTTTGTGAATTCTGTGAGTTAGATGGTTTGATATTTTTTTGGAATTTAGTTTCATTATGAATTTAGCCTTTTTGATCCCCAACACATATTGTTCTTTGATTCACATTTCACAAAAATTCATCCTTTAATCCATATTCCATAACCATCCATTCCATTAATTCATGTTCCGCAACAATTCAACCTCGTGTTTTGCATTTCACATCATTACCATCTCTTTACCCACATTTCATGTCATAACAACTTTTTGATTCATATTTCATATCATTCCCGTCTTTCATATTACCACACCCATCATATACAAGGATCACACACATAGTAGAAGAAGGAACATAAAGATCACAACTCATATACTCAAGTAGCACAACGATGTGGTATTAGCATGGAATAATATAGAAGCAAGAATTCCTCAATTAGGCACGTAGAACACATAAATCTCATAGATATCCAACAAGAGAATCATACCCGGAAGGTGAACACAATGGGTTTATCTTGTGAGGATTAGGGTTAGCCATACATACCTCGAGTTGGAATTCCCCTTTAATTTTTTATCCCAAATAACCGAAAGTTCTAACGCCTTCAATCTAATTTACAATGTGACACATTCAAACTTAGAGTTAGGAACTTTTAACTCATATGGGCATTTTATCAACTACTATGTGGTCCTTTAGATTAACTAGCCCTTTTTTTAGTGAAAGATTACCCTAACTTACTCCCTTTTGCTAGATTATGGTAGATTATTCACATGCATGCAAGGTCTTAACCTTCCTATTCAAGAACCAACCTATTTGTGTTCTATTCTAACTAAAAGCTGAGAATTTGGAGAAATGGGGTGAAGACATACCTCTTACGGTGAAGAAGATGACGATTACTCGATTAATTCCAGGCCTGAGTAGAGATGGAGGACCAACTTGGGGAAGATGGGGACTTATCTCACTAGAACCCACTCTCACTTCTCTCTATTTTTATCAGATAGTTGTTAAAAATGAAGGGGAGGAGTGTTTTATAAAACTGGGGGTCGGGTGTTAAAGTCAGAAATTAGAAGCCCCAAAGCAGGTATGCGGTCAGGAATGCGATCGCATTCCTCTTATGCGGTTTGCATACCTGTCGCATAAATAGCCTTCATATGGGCCAGAAAGGAAAGCAGACTGCCCAGGTATGCGACCACTATGCGGTCCGCATACCTGTTGTGCGATAGCATAGTGCGTCGCATAACTCCTTTCTCAAAAACAGAGGTGCAAGAATGCGATAACTATGCGATCCGCATTCGTGAAATGCGATCGCATTATGGGCCGCATAGCTATTCTCAAAATGGACAGCAATTGTCCAGGTATGCGACCACTATGCGGTCCGCATACCTGTTCTGCGATCGCATAGTTGACCGCAGACGTGCGCAATTCTGGAAAATTTTATCTTTTAAGTCCTGGGGTAATTTTTACTCCAAAAGGATCCGTTTTAAGATTTACTACTAATATAACGATATGGGGACCTACACGGGCATCGTTTATAGTCAAGAAATTTTCGGGTCTTTACACCCTTCCCCACTTAAAATCATTCGTCCTCGAATGAGGACCCGGGGAGTCACTTTGGGTAAGAAAACACAAAGAAACCATCCCCCCTCCCAATTCTCACTAACTCCGACATTTTATGAAAATTTTGCTAGAGTTTCCTCTGTAAATAGGCCTATCCACCTATCAGAGGGCCCCCGAAACATATCTCAACAAGTTCCACATAATTTTAGCTACTTCACAAGTTGTATGAAGAGGAGATAACATAACGAATTTCACATAACTCAATTATTTCAATGGGTTGCACATAATTCAACTAACATAATACCCACAAATATGACATAAGGTTGAAAAAGTCACATGAGGAAGGGAGATAGGGAAGTGGGGTGTTCTTACACAAAATATGACAAATGCATTTGCCTAAAGACAACAATCTTCAAAACCACTACTTGACTTATTCAAACAAATGAGGGTATTTTTCTTTCATTTCACTTTCCGCTTCCCAAGTGGTTTCCTCGACTTGTTGACTCCACCATAATACTTTAACTGAAGCAATCTCCTTGTTTCTCAACCTAAAAACTTGCCTATCAAGAATAGCGACGGGAACCTCTTCATATGACAACTCTTCATTAACTTCAACAGTCTCAACCTGTACGATGGCAGATGGATCTCCAACTACCTTCTTCAACATGGACACATTAAACACCGGGTGCACTAATGACATCTCAGGGGGAAACTCCAGCCTATACGCCACTTGTCCTATCCTTTGGGCGATCCTATACAGTCCGAAATACCTTCTACTCAACCTCCCCTTCTTTCCAAACTGCATGAATCCCTTCATGGGAGATACCTTCAAGAATACCCAATCATCTACTTGAAACTCCAAATCCTTACAACGAACGTCCGAATAAGATTTCTGACGACTCTAAGCAGTTTTCAACCTCTCCGAAATGACTCTAACCTTCTCCATAGCTTGACACACAAGATACGGTCCTAGCAGTTCCGCCTCTCCAACATCGAACCATCCAATTGGAGATCTACACCTTCTTCCGTACAATGCTTCAAATGGGGCCACCTGGATGCTAGCATGGAAACTATTGTTGTAAGAAAACTCTATAAGCGGCAAGTGATCATCCCGGCTACCCTTAAAATCAAGTACACAAGCTCGTAACATGTCTTCAAGAGTCTGAATAGTCCGTTCTTCTTGCCTATCAGTCTGCGGGTGGAATTTCCTCCAAAATTTAGTTGTGAACTGGGCCCCTTGATCCGAAATAATAGATACTGGGGTTCCATGGAGTCTGACTATTTCTTTGATATACAACTAAGCATACTGTTCTGCAGTATCGGTGAACTTAACTGGCAAGAAATGCGCCGACTTCGTGAGCCGATCCACTATCACCCAAATTGAGTCGAACTTACGTGGAGTGCAGGGTAACCCCAACACAAAGTCCATATTGATCATCTCCCATTTCCATGTTGGTATTTCTATAAGTTGCGCCAACCCACCGAGCCTTTGATGCTCGACCTTCACTTGCTGACAATTCAGACACCTAGCCACAAAGTTCGCCACACCCCTCTTCATACCATTCCACCAATAAATCTCCTTGAGATCGTGATACATTTTTGTAGAACTTGGGTGTATGGAATACCTAGAATTGTGAGCCTCTGCCATTACTCTCTCTCGAAGATCATCCACGTCCAGAACACATAGCCTCCCTTGGCACCGCAAAACACTGTCATCATTGCCGAGTGAAAACGCTCTAGTCTTGTGATTCAGTATCTCTTCTCTCAACTGCACGATGGATCCCTGATTTGCTTTTCCTTGACTTCCACTACAAGTGAAGACTCCGCTCCATTACGCACCACAACATTCCCTTCATCTAAGGCCACAAGAGACACCCCCAAACTGGCCAACTGATAAACCTCCCGAGCCAAAGGCCTCTGACCTGCTTCCAAATGAGCCATGCTACCCATGGATTTCCAACTAAGAGCGTCGGCCACCACATTCGCCTTTCCTGTATGGTACAAAATATTCATATCATAATCTTTGAGCAATTCCAACCACCTCCGCTGCCTTAAGTTCAATTCCTTCTATTTGAACAAATACTGAAGACTCTTGTGATCTGAGAACACGTCCACATGGACCCCATAAAGATAATGCCGCCAGATTTTTAACGCAAACACAACTGATGCGATCTCCAAATCATGCGTCGGATAATTCTTCTCGTGATTCTTGAGCTGTCTTGAAGCATACGCTATTACCTTACCACCTTGCATCAACAGACATCCCAAACCAACCCTCGAAGCATCACAGTACACCACAAACCTTTCTGAACCTTCTGGCAAGGTCAACACTGGCGCCAAAAAAAATCTTGATATCAATTCTTGAAAACTCTTTTTGCATGAATCGAACCACTGAAACTTAATCGCTTTCTGCGTCAGCTTAGTCAATGGGGATGCGAGGGTAGAGAATCCCTCCACGAACCTCCGATAATATCCATCCAAACCCAAGAAACTGTGAATCTTTGTCGGGGTTGTTGGTCTAGGCCAATCCTTTACCGCTGTAATCTTTTGTGGGTCAACCCTAATCCCTTCCTTTAAAACAACATGGCCCAAAAAGGTGACTGATTCTAGCCAAAACTCACATTTTGAAAACTTCGCATACAACTGGTGCTGATGAAGAGTCTGCAGAACTGCCCCGAGGTGAGTAGCATGATCTTCCTGACTTTGCAAATAAACAAGGATATCATCGATGAAGATTATCACGAAAGAGTCAAGAAACGGTTTGAAAACCCGATTCATAAGATCCATAAAAGTTGCTGGGGCGTTGGTTAGCCCCAAAAGACATTACCAAGAATTTGAAGTGCCCATAACGATTCCTGAAGGCGATCTTAGGAATATCCTACTCCCTGATCTTTAACTGATGATACCCAGACCGTAAATCTATCTTTGAGAAGAACCTAGCACCTTGCAATTGGTCGAACAAATCATCTATCCGAGGCAATGTGTACTTGTTTTTTATGGTGACCTTGTTGAGCTGCCGATAATCAATACACATCCGAAGCGATCCATCTTTCTTTCTGACAAAAAGAACCGGTGCGCCCCAAGGCGACACACTAGGCCTAATGAAACCCTTTTCTAGAAGGTCCCTCAATTGTTTCTTTAACTCCCTCAATTCTGTCGGCGCCATTCTGTAGGGTGGAATAGATATTGGCTGCGTATTTGGAAATACATCAATCCCGAAATCAATATCGCTATCTGGTGGAATCCTACGAAGCTCATCCGAAAAAACCTCAGGAAACTCATTCACGATAGGCACAGACTCGGGAGCAGGCACCTCTGAAGTGGTGTCCGCCACCCAGACCAAATGGTAGAAGCACCTTTTTCTGATCATCTTTGATGCCTTAAGGTAGGAAATAAACCTACCTCTTGGCACAATATTATTCCCCTCCCACTCGATAGCTGGTTCATTAGGGCACTCGAGCCTCATAATTCTGGTTCGGCAGTCGAGTTTAGCAAAACATGAGTAGATCCAATCCATCCCCATAATCACATCAAATCTACCATTCCCAACTCAACAAGATCGGCTGTGGTATCTCGACCATGCACCGTGACAACACAATTCCTATAGACTCGTACGGCTATAATAGATTCACCAACCGGAGTCGACAGAGAGAACAACTCACGGAGTTGTTCGGGTTCTATCCCAAAACATGAAGCAATAAATGGAGTAACATATGCCAAAGAAGACCCGGGATCAATAAGAGCATAAACATCATGTGTTTGAATAATCAGAATACCTGTGACAACATCTGGAGAAGTCGCCGCACTCTGGCGACCAGTCAAAGCATAGAACTGATCGGGTCCTCCCCGACCTCGGGCACCACCCCTGGCTGCACCACGCCCTGCTGGTGCTGAAGGGCGTCGAGTTGGTGGGCGTGCTGAAGATGTAGTAACTGAAGAACTAGATGGTTGGGTGGCACCCCATCCCGCACCCTGGCTGAATGAAGGGAAGTCTCTATGAATATGACCCCTCACCCCACAACCATAGCATATTGGCCGATCCAGATAACATGGCCCAGTATGAAACCTCTCACACTTGGGGCATGGGCCACTCTATTGCTGCTGGAACCTCCCACCTTAACGACCTGGCTTATGGAACCCCCTGCCGCCAGAACTGGCCCCAAAACGACCTCTCTACTGATGATGATGGTGATGCCATGGTGGCAGGGCACTAGCTGATGACTGAGTATGAGACTGGGATGGTCCTGATGACCCTCTCCCAGGAACTTGTCTCCCTCCTCCAAAAGAACCCCCATGGCTTCTCGCCGACCGGGCTCTACTACCATTCTCTCTCTCCATTCTTATCTTCAATTTCCGAGCCTCGGTGGCCTGGGAAAATCCCACGATCTTCCCATAATTCATATCTGAATGAAAGGCAGCCGTAGCAGCCTCATTGACAACCAAGGGACCAAGGACCTAAAGAAACCGGCGAACTCTAGCCTCCATAGTCGGCATCATGTGGACAACATACTTGGACAAGCGCAAGAACTCCATATGATACTCCCACACACTGTTGTTGCCCTGCTTGAGGACCTCAAACTCTGTAGCGCGGGCTGCCATAGTATCGACAGGAAAGAAATGATCCATGAAAGCACCTACAAACTTATCCCACCTCGCCGGAGGGCTCCCCTCTCCACGGGAATCCTCCCACATCTCAAACCGCGAATACACTGCTACCCTCAAACGATAGGAAGCTAACTCAACCCCCTCTGTCTCTGTAGCCTTCATAACCCGAAGAGTCTTGTACATCTCATCTATAAAATCTTGAGGGTCGGCCTCTGGGTCGGTGCATGTGAACTCTGGAGGGGCTAACCGCAGAAATTGGTTGACCCTGGTAGTTGAAGAATCCCCTTGCTCACTAGAGGACGCAGGGGCAACACTTGATCTTTGGGCCTGAGAGGCCACTAGCTGAATCAACATCTGAATAGCTCCCCTGAGGTCCCCATCAGAAGTACTGGGACCGGAAGCTGGGACTAAGAAAGGATCAGGAACATCGGCGGGAGGGACGGTAGCACCCTCTTCTAGAGCAGGAATAGGAATGGTCTGGCTTGGGATGAAACAATCAGGAAGATTCAGGGTCGGGGAATCATCCTCACCCGCACCATCAGATAAGGGATTTACGACCACTCCTAGGGTGGCACTGGCCTCAAGGCCGGGTCAGGCTCTCTTCTTGGGTGCCATTTACTGAAAATTGGAACAATGCATGAATTAGAGATAGACAACCTCACCTTCCACCACATCGCACGATAAAGAATAACAATAAAGGGTATTTTCCTAAATGTCCATACAACCCCCTAATTATAGATGTGGTCAACAACAGACCGATAAGAACGACTCTAGTAGACACGGCTTTGATACATACTAGGATACTTTTAAAACCTTAGGCTCTGATACCAAGTTTGTCACGCCCCAAAACCAAGGGGTGAGACCGGCGCCCAATCGGATGAACCCGGTCTAGCGGACCTGGATTTGCCTTTCCTACCCAACGCATTTCCTATTTATATAGCATACATTATTCATATGAAATAGCAAGAGAAAATCATAAACTTGGATTCTCAACATAAATACCATTTTTCCTCTTTTAACGTTTTAACACTAGATCTTACCAAAACATACATACTAAATACAACATTCCCGATACGGGGCCACGATTACAAGTAAGTACAACAACTACCCAAAATATATTTACCACCCACGTAGTGTCTACGGAGCCTCTAAGAGTACGAAGAAGAATACATAGACTTGCAGGTAACAAGGCCCGGCTATACCTCAAAATAAATTACCTAAACAAAATGAGTTAACATGAACTACACACAACCCCAAGAGGAAGTGGGGCTCACCAAGACTGCTGAAGAGATGGAGGGAAGGCACCAATATCGGCGATCAATGCTACCTGCTATAGAACCACCTACATCCATTTAAAAGATGTAGCGCCCCCGACAAAAGGGACGTTAGTACAATTGAATAGTACTAGTATGTATGAACAAACCTACTACAGATAGGATAAACAATAACATTCAAACATGAATAGAGGCATCATAAAACAATACACTGAAACATGGAAAATAACAACAAGAATTACCACATCCCTCATCCCGATTTTGCCATTTTTTGGTTAATGCTCTTTTAAATTCATCTTGTTATTATTATTACTGATGCACCGTGTCGTTGTCAGAAAGAGTCTGATCTCTGCCCGATCGGCTAAGCCATCCTAGGTGAGGTCCGAATTTCAATCACATCACACATAACCACTGTGGTTTGTTCTGACTGAGTCCGATCTCTGCCCGAATCGGCTAGGCTAACACCGTGGCTCGTGCACAGCACACGGAGTCCGATCTCTGCCCAATCGACTAGGCCATCTCAACTGAAAATAGCGAGGACAATAATCATCATCATATCATAATCATATCAAAACATCAATTCATCCATGTGTACGGCATGGAGTCCGATCCCAGCCAGACCGATAGGCCTTCTCACCCTTAGGATATTCTCCTGGTACAATTATGGGTTTTTTAGATCACTTACATCATTTTTAGCCTTTTTGACCCCAACACATATTGTTCTTTGATTCGTCTTTCATATCATTAGAATCCTTTGATTCACATTTCACAACAATTCATCCTTTAATCCATATTCCATAACCATACATTCCATTAATTCATGTTCCACAACAATTCAACCTCGTGTTTCGCATTTCACATCATTACCATATCTTTACCCATATTTCATGTCATAACAACTTTTTGATTCATATTTCATACCATTCCCGTCTTTCATATTACCACACCCATCATATGCAAGGATCACACACATAGTAGAAGGAGGAACATAAAGATCACAGCTCATATACTCAAGTAGCACAACGATAAGGTATTAGCATGGAATAACATAGAAGCAATAATTCCTCAATTAGGCACATAGAACACATAAATCCCATAGATATCCAACAAGAGAATCATACCCAGAAGTTGAACACAATGGGTTTATCCTGTGAGGATTAGGGTTAGCCATACATACCTCGAGTTGGAATTCCCCTTTAATTTTTTTATCCCAAATCATGGACCTTCTAACACCTTCAATCTAATTTACAATGTGACACATTAAAACTTAGAGTTAGTAACCTTTAACTCATTTGGGCATTTTATCAACTACTATGTGGTCCTTTAGATTAACTAGCCCTTTTTTAGTGAAAGATTGCCCTAGCTTACTCCTCTTTGCTAGATTATGGTAGATTATTCACATGCATGCAAGGTCTTAACCTTCCTCTTCAAGAACCAACCTATGCGTGTTCTATTCTAACTAAAATCTGAGAATTTGGGGAAATGGGGTGAAGACTTACCTCTTATGGTGAAGAAGATGACGACTACTCAATTAATTCCAGGCCTGAGTAGAGACGGAGGACCAACTTGGGAAAGATGTGGACTTCTCTCACTAGAAACCACTCTCACTTATCTCTATTTTAATCAGATAGTTGTTAAAAATGAAGGGGAGGGGTGTTTTATAAAACTGGGGGTCGGGTTTTAAAGTCAGAAATTAGAAGCCCCGAAGCAGGTATGCAGTCAGGAATGCAATCGCATTCCTGTTATGCTGTTCGCATACCTGTCACATAAATGGCCTTCAGATGGGCCAAAAAGAAAAGCAGACTGCCCAGGTGTGCAACCACTATACGGTCCGCATACCTGTTGTGTGATAGCATAGTGCGTCGCATAACTCCTTTCGCAAAAATAGAGGTGCGAGAATGCGACAACTATGCGGCCCGCATTCATGAAATGCGATCGCATTATGAGCCGCATAGCTGTCCTCAAAATGGACAGTAACTGTCCAGGTATGCGACCACTATGCGGTCCACATACCTGATCTGCGATCGCATAGTGGACCGCAGACTCGTGCAATTTTGGAAAATTTTATCTTTTAAGTCCTGCGGTACTTTTTACTCCAAAAGGGTCCGTTTTAAGATTTACTACTGATATAACGATATGGGGACCTACCCGGGCATCGTTTATAGTCAAGAAAATTTACGGGTCTTTACAATGCAAATAAAATTAAGCAAGCTTAAGAAGGAGTGTTAGTATAATTATCTAAATTTGTATTAATGAAGGTTTTGCTTTTTGCTGAATAATTTCTTTATCTGTTGATTGTTTTTGTGGTGTAATACACATTGCGTGGAGCCTTTGGCTATTTGATGTGAAATTAATTGATTTGGTTGTATCTTTGAAATTTCCTTATTGCCATTGGGAAAATTGTGATATGAATTGATTTTGTTATGTTGCCTTGATAATTTCCCGCATAGATTGTTGTGTCGTGCGAGTTGTTATTTTGAGGATATAAGGGTGGAATTCAAATGTATATATTATGTGGGTATAAGGGTAGCATTTTACTGTTGTTGTGTTTTTTTTTAATATTGTCTGGGCGGAGCGATAAGGGTGGCTATTAGGGAGTGATAAGGGTGGCTATAGGAGAGATAAGAGTGGCTATTGTCTGGGATGATATGTGATGTTGTGGAGTGGTTACATTGGTGATTTTATGTGATGTTGTGATTTTTCTTGTGTTTATTTTTTATACCTTGTGCAATTTATTTTGTTGTTGGTAAATTGATAATAGCCTGATTTATGTTGAAATTGGGAGTCTGTGACCATTGCCAGGTGGATTATGATATGGATGTGGGCACGAGGTGTCGTGAGAAAATAATGATGATATTGACATGTGAATCGTCCGTGCAGTTGGGATATGAAATGATGGCACGAGGTGCCGGAAAAATATGATGATTTAATTATAGGCACGAAATGCCGTGAAAATATGAAAGTGGACTGAGACCCGTGTTTATGAAAAATATGAAAATGGGCTGAGACCCATTAGTATGATTATGAAATGAAGTGTCACATGGTGACTTTTTAATTGAAAGAATTATACTCAAAATATTTATTTGGAAGGATTTTTATTCAAAAAAGTTATTTGAAAAAATGACATTCGAAAGGTATTTTTCTGAAGAAATTATATTTGAGAGAGATTTATTTAAAGGAAGTATATTTGAAAGATATTTATTTGAAGGAATCATATTTGAAAGAGATTTATTCGGAAGAATTATATCTGAAAGATATTTATTTGAAATACTTGATTTAATTGGGTATACTTAGATTCATAAATTGTTGAGCGTTATTAATGGTGTTCTTGTTGCCCTTATTGTTATTTGTTTCCTATTATTTTGTATATCCTATTGCACAGGCTATTATACTAGTGAGTTACTATACCTCGTCTCTACTCTACTGAGATTAGTCTTGATGCTTACTGGGTACCGACCGTGGTGTACTCATACTACACTTCTGCATATTTTTGTGTAGAGCCATGTATTGGAGATATCGGACTCAGACAGAATTAGAGTGGGATCGTAAGTATTCAAGGTAGATCTTCTTGGTCGTCGCAGTCCCTTGGAGTCTTTCATTGTACTATTAATTTTTAATCAAACAGTATTGTATATTCAGTCTTCGTGATCATTCTATGTGTTCAGTTAGAGTTTGTGACTCAGTATTACTAGTCTTGGGAGATTTTCATATTTTTTTCTGCTGTTAGTTTTGATTACCAATTTAATTCAAAAAAAGGCTTGAAATGTAATTGTAATCGTCTTACTTAGTCTTAGAGACAAAGTGCCATCACGACGCTCGATGTGGGATTTTGGGTCGTGACATTAATGTCATGAAATAAACTTTATCAACTTACATATTTTCTGAGACCCATGAACAAATGATAAAATAATAGGACACATGGGGAATCAAGAATATAGACATCTCTAGTATTTCTATGAATTGAGTCGTTTATGAAAATTGTGCATTTGCTCGTTTCATTTGTATCGTGTGGATCATGCCAAAAGGAAAGAAGGGATAGCCTTAACATACCTGAACCGATTCTCTTGACAATCCTTCTAACACACGCCAATCGCGACGAAACACGTAACAACAAGATCAAAATAGGGAACGATCCATATGATATTCTTGAGAAAGATTGCACCGTACTCCCTTATAATCGCAAATCCCATGTTGCTATAGTATTAAATAGTATTCATATGAAATGCTTGAAGTAATCACGTTGCTATTGCAACAATACCTTTACTGAAGCTTTCTTCTTTAAGATGAGCAATTCAATTGTGGATTAGAAAAGTTATTTAACCTTTAGGTGTGCCCCAGTTTGATAAGATGACTTAGCCACACAATTCTCTAAAGGTGCCACATTACTTTATTACTTATGAGTCATATTTAACCAAGGTTCTTGGATGCCACATTGGGGCCCTTTAGGTTTTTATCCACAATTCCTTAATTACATAGTTAATCTTCCACCAAAAATCCACAATTAACCAAATATCCAAATAATTAAGAATTATCTCAAATTACTTAAAATACTACTCACTTTTATCACAATTTATAGATCTTACTATCATGGCCATGTGGTACCTTCTATGGCACTATTCCATAAATACAGGGTATTATAGCTTGGGCTGTATTTTATCTCAAAACGACAAACTTCGACGGAACTTACTTTCTTAGATTCGCTTATCCTCTCACCTTCACAAATTTACTCATCACTTATTTGAAATAGCATAATACTTATAACCTCAAAATGATCTCATTTCCGAACTTAAGTCGATTAACTTACGACGAAACTTTAATGTATAAAAATGCGGGATATAACATCTCATTTCAGAGCTTATATCAATTTACTTATGGCATACTTCCATGTAGGAAAACATGGGGTGTAACACGGGGCTCCTGTCCGACAGGGAATGAGGTAGCTTTCCAATTCTGAAGCTTGGAATCTGGTCCCATATACTGCACCTCGGCATTGCTCGTTCTTTCTCCTGGCTGGACCATGTGAGACTCATATAGAATTTGTTTCAAGGCTTCACAAATATCATCGATTTCTTCTGCCGTGAAGGCCTCTTCTTTTTCTTTCACATATTTTGGTTTAAAAAATTATTAGGCAAGATGTGGAATGGGCTGGGACATGACCCACCCTTTTTCTTGGCGCTTATCAACCCATTTTCTATCGGCCTTTGTATCTTGGAAACCCACACCAAAAAATTTCTCACTAGCGATTGAAGTAATAGGCTTTGTGATGCCCTGCAAAGATACCCCAAGCCCCTTTCCGGGCTTGTACCCATGTCTAATCATTTGAGTGGAGACCATGACTTAAGCATTAGACAAGCAAGGTTGAGGTAGTGGGGCCCTTTCTTCACATTGGTCGGTGACCACAATTTTGAAGGCTTGGTATACAATATGCTCACTGTCTTCCCTAGCTTCGAGACATGGGACTGAAGGGTCCCGGTAGATGGATTGCTCATCCTCTCCATGGCAATTTCTTGATTATCATATTCAAATTTGACCATTTGGTGAAGAGTGGAGGGAACAACTCCGGCATCATGAATCCATGGTCTACCAAGGAGGAAATTGTATGAGGTTTCCATGTCTAAAACCAGGAAAGTCACCTCAAAATCCATGGGGCCAATAGTCAGAATTAGATCAATTTTTCTTATGGTGTCTCTTTTGACCCCATCAAAAGCTCGCACAGAGACATTGTTAACCCAGATTCTTTCTATTCCAATCTCCATTCTCTAGAGTGTTTAGAGGGGGAAAATATCTCCCCAGAACAACCAACTAACATCACTCTTTTCACATAATAGCTCTCACATTTGACAGTCAGGTGGAGGGTTTGTTGTGGGCGGCTCCCTCTGGGGGGAAAATCATCACGACTGAAGGAAATCCTATTGACCTCAAAGAAAAAAAAATTACATTCTCTCTAATTGTTCCACAAAAGTATCAACCAAGGCATATGCGTCATTCAGTGCTTTAAGGAGCACTTTCTGGTGTTCATCGAAACTTAGCAACAGAGACAAGAGTGAGACTTGGGAAGGAGTCTTCCGAAGTTGGTCATATTGAGTATTCTGAAGTTTTCATCTTTCTGAAAAAACACTTCCGTTTGCTCACTGCTTACAGGCTTCTTGGATGACAACCATTTATACCTGTTCAATTTGGACTTCTTTAGCTCATTGAGGGTATGGTATTTCTCAAACTGATTCATCCCATCCACTTCACCCATAACCTCTTTTCCTTTGTATGCAACCACGATTCTGTTGCAGTTCCAGGGGACTGCGGTGGGATCTTTCATGGGACTCTATGGTGTGTGGTTGATAACCACAGGCTCATTCAGCCTTGGTAAATTATCGGGCCCCGTGCCACCTAGGACCCCTTTGGCACATTCAACGGAGCCTTCCTTTCCTCAAATTTCTTGGGAATGTTCAGGATGAGCTGTTCTTTTCTTGGGGCCTTAGGAACATAGAGAACCACTTTCTTAGTAGGTGATTCCCCGGTCATTATTTCAACAGCTTGAGGAATCAGAGTGACTTTCTTCTCGGTTTTGGCCTGTTTTACCGCCGCTTTGGGTCTTGCCTCTGAATTAGCGAGGGCAACAATGGCCTTCAATGCTGGATCCAACTCCTTGTCATCACAATTAATTCCAATGATCGGCCCATTGTTGTGAGCCGGTAATGGATTGTTGGTCACATTAGAGACCTCCTTTTCCCTAAGCACAACTCTTTTTTGTTCGATCAGACTTTCTACCTCCCTCTTTAGGGTCCAACAATCTTCTGTATCATGGCCTTCTACTCCTGAATGGTAAGCACATCCGATACCGGCCCAGTGTGATGGAAATTCAGGATTTTGCTAATAGGGGGGTACAGGTTGCAACAGACCCATTTGAATCAACTTCTGGAGCAAGCTAGAGTAAGATTCACCAATATGGGTGAAATTGTTTCTCCTGGGAGGCTCACGAGGGCGTGGATTATGTTGGTGTGTGTTTTGTAGTGGATGAGGGTTATACGGATCTTGGTAGGGATGGTAATTTCTGGGAGGTGGAGCTCGGGCTTGGTTGTAGTGTTGTTGTGGCAGTGTGTAAGGTTAGGCATTCATCACTGCATAGTGAGGCGGTTCCACGTCATAGGCTGCATCTTGGTGAGGATAATAATGTTGTGGGGTTCTTGGAGGCATATAAGAGTGATCAAATGATTGGCGAGGCCCTCTTGAACCTGAAGCCATCATGGATCCCTCCTCCCTCTTTTTACGACTAGCCAAACCTCTTGAATCGTTCTGAATGGCTTGGGAGGTAGCTTTCAAGGCAGCTTGACTCAGTATTTAGCCAATTTTTAGACTGTTCTCTACCATTTCCCTAATTTTGATTGCCTCAGAAAACGGTTTGCCCATAGCGAACATCATATTCTTAAAATATTCAGCCTTTTGGGCCTGCAAGAAGACTGTACACATTTATGCCTCGTCCGTGGGCAGTTTTATTATGGCGGCCTACTCGCGCCATTTGATAACATACTCGTGAAAACTTTCCGCAGTTTTCTTCTTCAAGTTATACAGGGAGTTTCATTCTGGAGCGATGTCGGCATTGTACTAGAATTGTCTGACAAAGTCTCGGACTAAATCGTCCCAAATGTGCCAGTGGGAGATTTCCTGATCCATATACGATTCCGAGGCAATTCCTATCAGGCTTTCTCTGAAATAGGCCATCAATAACTCTTGTTTCTCACCACCCCCTCACAGCTGATTGCAGTATCTTTTTACATGAGCAATTGGATCTCCGTGCCCATCATAGTTCTCGAACTTTGGAATTTTGAAGCCGGCAGGTAGATGAACATTTGGGAACATGCACAAGTCTAAATAGGAAATATTTTTTTGGCCACTCAGGCCTTGCATATTTTTCAAGCTTTGTTCCAAGCTTCTCATCTTCCGAGCCATTTCTTCCTGCTTGGGGTTCCTAACTGCTCTTTCTTGTTCAATTGGGGACTCATATTGTGGTTGTTGAGCGTATGAGTCCGGAGTCACATGAGTCATGTCCGGCTGAAATTGCGGGCCTTGGAAAGTGAATGTTGTAGGGTCAAAGCATGGCCTGGTCACGGTTGGTTGTGCCATGGTAAAGACCGATGGTGCGGAGAACAACATTGAAGGTGCTCCGAAGAACGGTGCCTAGGGGCGGACCATAGAATGCATATCGATGAAGCTGGATGATGTAGAGGGTTACCCAAATGGGACAAATGGGTTAGTAATGGGGATGTTGGTGGTTCCAACTGTCCTTGGGACCAGCTCTGGAACCCGGGAATTGCGCTTGGCGGTTCCCTACCATTGGACCAGGCGTTCCACATTTCCAACATGCAGAGACGCATCATTTTGTTTTTTTCGTAGTTGCTGATTCGGGTTGTAAAATAGCAAGCTCAGGGCTATCCTTAGTGTTAACAAAATGGAGATTTCTTTATGAAGCAATTGGGACCTTTCCTTTTGATCTTGTGAAACAGGGATGAGAAGCCAGATTAGTGACAAAACCAACCACCAGAACAACACCTGCCTAATTTTACACACACAACACCATTGTCAGTGTCCAGACATTTCAATAGATAGGGAATTGCACATTGGGGATGCAATGCACCTGAATAGTCAAACATTTCTAAAATATTTTTGCAACGGTTGCGTGTTTTATCCCGACTTTCACTATCTCTTTTTTCATTCTTTAGCTCTTTTCTTTCATTCATTTTTTCGTATCTTGATTTCTTTTTCTTTCTCTTTTTCTTGTTTTCCGATCTTTGTTTTCCTTTGTTGTTTTTTTGTCACTCTTTTCTTTCTTTTTCTTTCTTCTTTTTTGTCACTCAGCTTATTTAATGGAAATGATTGACTTTGATGGGGATTGCCTACGTATCATGATCCCGCATGAATCAGACAATTACGTAGTTTAGGGGAATAAATGCAAAATGAAAGTAAAGAAAAATTTTGGGGTTTTTCAATATTTCATTAATAAAAATCTTTTTGGTTTTTTCTATTACAAAGACTCGAAGATATTGATGACTAAAAAGGTAAACATAAAAATATAAAACAAAACAACAAACAGACTCAACATGAATGAAATGACAAAGAGACTCGAGAAAAAGGAAAATACAGACTCAGACTGAAAAATCAAGAACACCGATGGGCCTCAAATGTTATTCCAAGGGCCCGCCAGACATCAATCAATCTTGGCGCGGGCCTGCATGCAATCTTTTCCAGAAGGAGCTCTAGATCGGCCATCATCTGGCAAGCGAACGACAGCACCAAAGCAAAGAACACAGATTTGGTCATACCCTCACATTCATTCCATTTCATTGCACTGTAATAGGATACTTCTTTGATTCTTAGTTTAATAGCACTCTTTTCTTGGAGCAAGCATCCAATTTGTTGTGCACGAGCTTCCAGCACCTGCATGGACGTGTTGTTTTGGTCTTTCAACTTCAGCACGCTCTCTTCCAATTGGTTAATCAGTGTATAACAATGTTCTCTTTCTGTCTTAAAGTCCTTTGTCTGCTGAATCATTTCATTTTCAAGGGTAGAGAAATTTTTCCTTAAAATCGTGACTTCTCTGTCATATCTTTTCTTTAATTGGTGGGCTGACCTTGTCTGCTGCACCTTTTGCCAACTTTGTTGGAGCTTTTGCCAAGTCTTCCTCAGCCTTTGTCAGATCGGCCGCATAATCATGCACTTTTAGCCTCAAAGTGCTTATGATTCTTTCATCCCTCTCACTTCTTATCGATGTTTCGGCGGCTATTTTCATTTCCTAGAGCTGAGCTCGGAGGGCTTCATTTTCCCGGGCTAACCTCTTCTTTTCTCCCTCATCCTCAGCAGCTTGCAACCCACTTTCAAATTTGATAGTTCCGACTTGATGCTCTAGCTTGTTGATGGTGGTTAGGTATTCTTACTCTTTGGCTAACTAGACCCACTATTTTTGTGCCCCGTCAGTGAATTGTTGGACATGGGGCCTTTTGGCGGGTTGTTCTGCTCTTGATCGACCCCGGCTCTCTTGCCATATCATTCTGTGTAATTAGGCTCTACCTCACCGGATGACGAATCTCGCACCTGAATCTATGACTCTAGAAATCTACATTGATTCCAGACCTGGCAAACCTTTTCTTCTGGGAATGCAGCCCCTGGGTGTAGCGCAATAACCTGTGCACTCAAATCTTCGTCATAAGGGACTATTTGATACCTATCCAATTGGCGTAGAACCCGATGTGGAGCATATTGTTGAATACTCCGAAGACCCATCAATAAGAGAAAGCACACTTCGACGGGCATGTAGATAACCTCGTTGACCAGAAGCTAACTGAAAGTCCACTTAATTTGCTTTGCGGTCAAAGAACCCAGATATGTGAACCATACTTCAGTACCCTCCGGAAACTCATAGTCGTTTACCCTATTTCCGTACTCTTCGATGCAACTGAGTCTGGTTAATCCGTAGTTCATGTACCTCGAATGATGACAGAGATGTTCCACGATCCACATTTGCAGAAGCAGATTACAACCCTCAAAGAATTTTGTACCAGCTGGCTTGGGTTTACATTGTGGTTATTCTTGTGAAAACAGCCTTCCGGCGTCCCATGAGAACATTTTAAGGCTATTTTGACAAGAACGACCCCAGGTGATGATCATGTTTCAAAAGGTTCTTATTTTGATCAGTTTTGAAAAAATGAGGCCGAATCTTATAGGGGTTGCCTGCGTATCTCGCGGTGAGATTTAGATCTGTGTAGTTCGGCAAGTGTCAACATAACAGAAAAACATGGGCTTTTGAAAATATTTAGCTTATTTTGAAATGACTTTTCTTTTCCTCTTTTATTTCAAAATTTTGGCAGAGTTTCGAGATTTTCATATACTTGGACTTTTTTGAAATCGGGTAAATTTCTCTCTCTTTCCTCACTCTTGATTTTTCTTTCCCTATTCTAGAAGCAGTCAACATGCAAGCTGAGACAACCATATGCACAAGTAGCACGTAAAATATATCAGGATGATCTTTTGATTTGGGTACGCTTGTCCTAGACGAACTCAACCCATTTGTTGAGTCCCCAAGGTCAAAATGCATGTGATGTAAACAAACGTTTTACTAGGGATCTGGTATGAGACTGTGTTATTCTAGGTTTAAATTCTGGGGTGTGTTGTTTTAGACCTAGCTTACCTGAGCAGACAACTCGAGTCGAGGGAGGCAACGTACCAGAAATACAGAAGCTCCATCGGCTTTGCAACTTGCCTGATCCTCGTTCTAAAATTAGGGGTATGACTCTAACAAATTATACTACTAAGTAGGCTTCCTAGTAGCTATTTTATTAATATTAAAAGAAAAACCACAAAAGGAAGAGTACAAATAAGGGGGACAAAAGCACCAGTAGTATTGCCTCTATGCCTTGGCTATATAATCACTCATTTGCGCCTCACATTGCCTTATGATGGTAGCCTCATGTAGAGGATCATGGTGTAGCTGCCGACAAAGTCTCACGAGGGCGTATAATCTCATAGCCGTTTGGATATATTTTCCCAAAAGGCATAGGACATGAGCAACCACATACTGGGCTTAACCTTACCTTACTAATCCTATTAAGGCATAAAAATCCTCATATACTAGCAAGCATGTAAAAAATAAGAACTAGAACGAACTAAATATTCTATGATCATCATAGAGTTTATAACATACTCTATGATGATATTACATATGGTAATGCTAATAAAATGATAAAATAGAATGATGTAGAAATAAGACTCTTTCCCTCTCCTCTCCAATCTTGTGAACTCCTCAACTTGTAGAACCTTGTCTTCTAATCAACCCTCTTCAAAATGTCTTCAATATTCATCATTTCTTCTTGGACTTATTTGTACTTGTGGAGGTGGTTGGGGCAGCTGCCTTTTTCTTTGCAATTCTCATTAGAAGCTGCCTAATTGGTATGACTCTAACAAAAAAGAAGTCACGCAAAGCGCACGCTTCCGGGAAGATTTAGGAGACTCGGAGAGAAAGAGGGTATCGTAACATTTTTATATACAGTTAAGATTATATCAAAGCGGTAAAGAGCGACATTTAGCACATTAGGTTCAAACACGTAAAAATTATATATTAAACAAAAACCAAGTATAACAGTTATTCTAAGCTCGAATTCTGAATCCTGAAACTGAGATTCTGGGTTCGTTCCCCAGCAGAGTCGCCAGAGCTGTCACACCTCTTTTTTCGAAGAAATAAGGAGTTTCTCCAATTGAAGTGACATTACTCGAAATAAAATTATTTATTTAATTCAGAGTCGCCACTTGGGATAACTATTATGGTTTCCCAAGTCACCGGTTTATTTTGAAATCCCTAATCGAGGAAATTGACACTATTTTTTGTCCGCGAACACAGAAGACCAGGTAAGAAATCCTGTTAACCTGGGAGAATGTGTGAGGCACTCCCGAGTTCCGTGGTTATAGCACTGTCACTCAACTATTAATAATTGACCTAATTATCTTATTTATTACATGTTTAAAATCTATTGTGCATTTTAACTTTCTAACCGCTTTTTAATTATTTCAATCGGATTTAGTATTTATGGGATTTGCTTGAACAAGTCGTAATGTCGCGCACTCGTTTGTTTTTGTACAGACTACGATTTGTGTCATGTGAAACGCATCCGCGATCTACAATATGTTGATTTTTATTATTATTTGAACTTGAAGTCAAGTCACATGAAACACGCACTTGAGTTGGGGTTTATGTACCGTGACCATGCCGCGGGAACCATACCCATAGTCACGATGATTTATTTATTAACTGCGCCTAAAGCAACTACGCTTATTAAATTAGTTAATTGATTACTTAACGATTACCGCGGAGGCCTAGCATTTATAAAGAGTTGTTCAATCTCCTAAATTTGGGATTCAATGTAGAAATGCAGTAGTTACCGAACTTTTGGGAAAGTACGTGTATTAATAGGTTATTTAAGAGGAACTCATTTCCGTGGGCAAACTTGGTGTGTGTTTAGAACATAAGTGATCATTGCTAGGTGCACGGTTAGTCCAATAACATTCACAGACCAAAGTTTGATTATCAACCAAGTGAATTCAATTTCAATTAAAATAGAAACCAATCATGTCTTAATTAACTGGACTAGCTTAAAATACGTCGTTCAATTTGGAATTTGGCCCAGAGATAGGCTCATAATTGATTGAGCCAACTTCGATTGTTTTCAACAGGAAATCTGGGCCTCCAAAACATGCCCAACTTGGTGCGCAAAATGCACCTGATCATGCACTCTTTTAGAACAGTTTGAGCATATCTAGCCCTTAGCTAATCTAGCAGTCAATAATTTAGCCAAATTCAAATGACAATTAAATTCATACCTTTCTATCCGAAAACTAAGCTATTATATGTCATCTTCTCCTATTGAGGAATTATAATTATACAAGGAGGATAACAGTAAGATGATACACCCTATCTATGCCATAAGACCACTAATGAACTCAAACGAGTGATTCAATGGCAAATCCAACTCCATTTCTTGACTCATACATGTTTCTCAACCAATCATCATTTAAATCATATCATATGAAGAAAATGGGTGTGGATCCAATTCTATTCTCAAACAAGGAAGAATGGAGAGGACAACATGTCCAATTGATGATTTTAAACATACTAGGACAACATTAAAATATTTCAACAAGATAAATATCTATACACCTTGCAGAGTTTGAAACAAATTAAAAAAAACAGAGGGAAGGTCACATAATCCTCATTCAACTGAATATAGCGTCTAGGTTGTTCAAGCCAGACAGGACCAACAACAATAGAAAATAAGTCTCTGAAATTGGAGTGAAGCAACAACAATATCAAAATAGCAGCAACTGAAACAACAAAATAATGATGCTAAACCAAACTCCAAAAACCATAAAAAAGTGAAAACCAAATAGTAGAAATTGAAGCCAACGGAGAAGCCCCCCTTTTTCTTCTTCTTTTTCTGAAGTTTTAGGTTGGAATTCCAGGAAAAAAATGTACTTCTATTTTTTTTAAATGAAGATGAATGGAAGGGATTTTCTAAAAATTGCAGTGAATTAGTGTGTGTGTGTGAGTGAGGGAATGTTAGGTCTTATATAGAAAAATGGTGAGGGAATAATCTTTGGAGTGCAGTCCCTAAAAATAAAGAAAAAAGGGCATCTTTTCATAACAGATTTGGACAGCTGTCCTCTTTTCTAACATCTGTCTTTTTTTCTATTTTTTCAACATCTTTCCAACTTCTGAAATTAACCTTTTTACCCCAATTTCTAACCTAATTCTCTAGTTTTTATTGCATTTTAACCCTTTTCTAGAAGCTTCCCACATAACCAACTCAGACTCCCTAATTTTGGAATGCCCTTTAGCCCCCTCAAACTTCTGTTATTTACTCTTTCTCTTTAACTTTCTTTTAATTCTATTCGCACCTTTAATCAAATCTCATTATCAAGTCAAGATATATGATTTATCACTTTAGTGGAGGAGTACTAATTACAACCTAAAATTAATACAATTCACGAACTAAACAATTAAACTCCTAAACATGCTCGATGATACTTAATCACATGAGAAAACTTTCATGAATTCAGCATTAGTCCAAACAATGCTTAATTAATCCTAAACAGAGACGGCCAAAATAATTCATCAATAAAGAGCTAAAACAAAAAGAAAAAACAACTCACAATATATACCTTCTACTCCCAACATGTCGTCAAATAGAAATTTCGGCGAGCAAAAGACAAGGATTAAAATTGACCAGTGAATGACAAATCGGCTGAATCTCGATGAGTTTGAAATGGTCTGAAATTAACGTTAGAAGGTTTCTCTTATCAAAAGCAAACAATAAACGTAAATTTCAAGACAACTCGAGTTGAATCCTGAGAACAAAACTGGAAAGGGCAGAGCTAGGTTTCTAAGATTTGTACATCTAACAATCTATGAACTCAAGAAAGTTTTGAAGAAAACGTTTATCAGATTTTAAAAAAGGGTAAAATGGTGATTGTCTTATGAGGATTTGGGGAGGTTTAGAGTGGTGCAACTGGACGGAGGTGGGCTTGGTGAGGGAGAGGCTAGGGTTTGAGAGATTTGAGAGAGATGAGAGAATGGGAAAAGTTCTTAGGGTCTGGGGGGGGGGGTTAGCACAAATTTAAGGGATTAAGTGACGAGTTCTGAGTCGTCGGATCAAGTAAAATGAAAGGCTAGGATTAGTTGGGGAAAAACGGTTTAGTTTAAGGGGGACCTAGACCAGATTCGGAGTCTTGGGGCGGAATTGGGTTTCTAATGGGGAATGGTTCAAATGTTGCCCAATTCAGGCTAAAGAAAAAAAAAGTCCAAAGTCAAGCTTCTCTATCTTCTCTTAAATTTTATTTTTAGCCAATTAATAAACTAACATACTAGGTAAACTAAAAATTATAAAATTAACCTCTTTATACTTTATCTAATAATTAATTAATTAATTACCTTAACAATGTGAACTAATAAAAGAAAATTATTAATTTAAAACCAAAAGCTAAAATGTAAAAATGACTAGGGTATTTTTTGTGATTTTCATTTATTAATTATGCAATTAATATGTGATTAAATCTTAAAAATGCAATTCAAATTTAAAATGCTATGCTATGAAGAATTGAACTTTTTATGGTTTTTCTACGATTTTAAGATATCAAATATGCACAAAAAGCAACCAAATGCAAACAAACAATTAAAAGGAATTCCTAAAATCTATAAAAATAAAAAACAATTAGGAAATTTATTTTTGGTGAATTTTGTAGGAGTGTTTTCGTAGGGCAAAAATTACGTACTCACACTGTTTCAATTGGAAAAAAGTAATTAGTAACGGTATAATGCAACTAAAGCTCACGAGCTCCAATATTTTTTATATAAAAAGCCACAAATTTGTTATAAATATAGTATCAATCAAATAAAATATAATCATTCCTTTTCAATACATCTTCTAGTACTCTTAGACATTAAAAATTTATTATTCGCAAAATTTGGAGATAAAATGTGCTGCAACTTCTAAAATGATATAAAATTTTAATCTTTTTAGTTGACATATAATTTTAGTACTTTATGATGAAAGAACTTTCAAAATTTATAAGTAACCAACCTTATGTAATTATTTAAATTATTATTCATCGTCTTAATATAAATCTTAATATTATATTTACAGACCTATTTTATATGTGTACTGATATAACTCATCAATATTTAAAAATTAATTATTGCTTTATCGTGCCTAATAGACCCAATATGAGTTTAAGTGTAACGACCCGACTGATTGTTTTGAATATTATCTATTTTTTTAATGCTCAAAGGTCTTGATTGGCTTCATATTATGTATTATGACTTGTGTTTATGGTCGGATTTAATTTTCAGATGTTTCAGGGTTGAATTGGATGAGTTCTCATTCTAGAATCTTAAATAGAAAATGTTGATCAAGGTTTAACTTTTGTGAAAAAGACTTTACAAGGAAATTTGGTGGCTCTGATAGGTTCATATTGTGATTTTAGACTTGGACGTATGTCCGCAATTGAATTCGGGTGTCCCTAGGTTGATTTGGCTTATTTTACCGAAGATTAGCAATTTGAAGGTCTAGAAATTCCATAGGTTTGACCATGATTTGACTTTATTTCTATCGGGTTTGGAATTTGGTTTTAGGACTTGAAATATGTCTGTTTGTTATTTGATGCTTGTCCGCAAAGTTTGGAGTCATTCTGAGTTGATTTGATAGGAATCAGACTCGCGGTTGTAATTTAGAAGTTCTTGGGTTTCATGTCAATTTCATGTATTTTGGAGGTCTAATTCATGGTTTCGTATATTATTTTGATGGTGTGATCGTGCGAGCGAGTTCGTGTTTATGTTTTTAGACTTGTGTTGATTTTTTGTATGGAGCCCCGAGGGTGCGGGTGAGTTTCAAACGTGTTTCGAAGTGTTTGAAAGAGTTTTAGTATTACAGTGCTTACAATGTTGTTGTGAGACTGTTGTTACACGATCATTTCCTCTTTAGGTCGTTGTGCTTAGGTTGAAGCCTTCTTCCCTATTTTCTCAGTTAGTCTTTTGTTGCAGTACTTAGGGAGAACCCTCGACTCTCGTAAATCTACGAGCTTAATATGGACCTTTTTGATGTCCTTCCTTTCCTATAATCATCCATAGTTGCTTACCTCCATGCCCTTGTGCTTGTAGGGTTGCTTCTGAACTAATATTTTGACTGCTTTTCTAGTAGCACTTTCTTTTCTCCCCGTAACACTTATATGGTACCCTTAACTACCCCGACTTCTATTTGTATATTTAAGTATTATAGTGACATTACTGCGAGACTAAATTCTCCATGTTGGGTTTACTACATTTGTCTTGCATGATCTTCTGATTTTTCTGTAACTTCTTGTCTAGTCATGATGTAACGACCTGATAGGTCGTTCCGAGAGTTTATCCCCGTTTTCCCTATTTCTGCCTTATTATGTGTTGTTCGACTCCTTTATCTTGTGTTGGGACGGTTGGCTCGGGTTCGAAGTGATTGTTGAGAGGAAGGAGACACTTAGTCTCTTAAGTTGGTGATTTAGTTGGAAGAATCAACCGGAAGTTGACTTATAGAACAATGATCTCGGAATGTGGTTTTGTGGCTCGGATAGCTTCATTAGGTGATTTGGGACTTAGGAGTGTGCTCGGAATATCATTCGGAGGTCCGGAGTAGATTAAGCTTGAATTGGCGAAAATGTATTTTTGGCAATTTCCGGTCGACAGTGGAAAATTAGCTATCAGGGTCGGAATGGAATTTCGGAAGTTGGGATAGGTTCGTACTGTCATTTGGGATGTGTGTGCAAAATTTCAGGTTATTCGGACGTGGTTTGAGTGGTTTCGGCATCGTTGGCGAATTTCAGAAGTTTAGAAATCCTTAGGCTTGAATTATGGATCTATTTGGTGTTTTACTGTTGTTTTGGGTGTCCCGAGGGTTCGACTAAGTTCGGGTAATCATTTATGACTTGTGGGTACCATTAGTTGAGGTCCTGAGGTCCTGGGGATGAGTTCGGATGGTTGAGATGAGTTTTTGGCATTAGAGTGTGCTGGTGTGTTTCTGCTCTATGATTTCCGCAGATGCGAACTGGTGGCCGCAGGTGCGGTCACCGAAGGTGTGGATTAGTCGTCGCAGATGCGGCGTATGGGCTAGTTGAGGTGCATCGCAGATGCGGGGATGTTACCGCACCTGCGAGCCCACAGGTGCAACTGTTTAGACGCAGGTGCGGAAAGAGGGAAATTAATGGGCGCCGCAGGTGCGGGTCCGGGGTGCGGGTCCGCAGGTGTGACATAGAGGCCGCGGATGCGACAATCGCTGGGCAAGTAATATAAATAGTTGCCTTTGCGAGTTTTTGGATTATTTCATCATATTTTCATATGGGCTGAGGCTTTTGGGAGAAAATTGAAGAGAGATTTCAAGGGATGTCCATGGAGGTAAGTTTCTTGGACCTAAAACTCATTTCTATAGTGATATTTGACTGATTAAACGTGAAATTTATGGAAGTTAATGGTTAAAATTGGGGGTTTAGGGCTTGAAATTGGAAATGTGTAAATTAAGGAATTGAGGGATCGTTTGTGGTTGGATTTTGATGTATTTAGTATGTACGAACTCATGAGAGTGTAAGGATTCTAGTTTTGTGATTTTTATTGAAATTCGATACGTGGGCCCGAGGGTCGGGTTTGGCCAATTTTAGGATTTTTGGTATATATTGGTTATTTTCGAGTGGGCTTTGTTCCTTAGAGTATTTTGATGATATGCCTTTGTTTTTGAATAGATTCGGGGCTTGCTGAGGCCGAGTTGAGGGACAAAGGCATCCCGGAGTAGATTTTCGTCCGGTTTGAGGTAATTAATGACTGTAACTCTTGTCCTGAGGGTATGAAACCCCAGACTTCACATTGTATCACTCCTTTGGAGTGACGCACATGCTAGATGGTGAGTGTGTGGCGTACATGGTTGGAGGATTGTCACTTGGTCAGTCACTATGTTGACTTATGATTTACATTCAGTCATATTATGTTTAATTGATTTCATAACTCAGTCTTATTTACACTATTTTGAGTTATAAAATGATATTTTGGGTCGAGTACCCTGTTTTACTGATAGCCCGAGTATCTTTTTGAGAGGTTTCTGACTGAGTGAGGCCAAAAGGGCCTATGTTGTGAGGATATTATGGGATCGGGTTGCGCACCGCAGCATGTTATACTTTTTATGATGACCTAGTGAGGCCGAGGGCCTGATTTGTGAGGATATGATATGGGATCGGGCTGCGCACCGCAACATATTATTGATAGGACAAGTGTTAGAGTGATTGATGCCATGATTTGGCTTGTTATAGCGATTGGGCTGAAGGAGCCCCTCCGGAATCTGTACACACCCCCAGTGAGCGCAGGTACCTACTGAGTGCGAGTGCCGAGTGTCGAGTGCTGAGTGTCGAGTGACTAGTGACGAGTGATTGTGAGGCATGAGTGGCTGTGAGGTTGCCCGAGGGGCTGATTACGAGTGATTATGAGGCATGTTTAGTAACTGATCCTGAGTGATGCTATGCCGAGGGGCAATTTATGATACATGTTTTTGCCCGAGAGGCTATTTTTGACTTCTATCATTTCTATACTAAATTATCTTGATTTCTATGGAAACTGTTGGAAGGTACATTTTTAAAGGGAATTTTACTGAAATCGACTTTCAAGTGCTACAAATTGTCGTACCTATGAGTTCTGAAAGAAAAATTGTATTTACTGTGGATTAATGATTTGTTTAATGTGTTTCGTAGTTCTCAGAAATTATTTACTTTAATTACTACTGAGTTGGCGTACTCACATTACTCCCTCCACCTTGTGTGCAGATTCAGGTGCTAGGGCTGACTGAGAGTTGATTTACTGTCCTAGAGACTCACGAGATTGCGAGGTAGCTGCACGCATCCGCAGCCCTGCCTTCTCCTTCTTACTTCGTTGGTCCTCGCATACTCAGGCTTATATTATATTAGAGATAGTGTATTAGACTTGTATTCTTTAGATGCTAATGACTGATGACTCCGGGTTTTGGGACAGAGTGGAAATGTTTATCTATCTTTATTTGTTTGAAATGTTAAAAATGAAAATTTTATGAGAATATCGACAGTATTGAATAAAAAATGAAAAGGTTGCCTTATGTTTCAGTATTGAGTTGGCTGGCCTAGTACCACAATAGGCGCCATCATAGCCGGGGTGGTTTTGGGGTCGTGACAAGTTGGTATCAGAGCCTAGGTTACATAGGACTCACCGGTCATGAGCAGGTTTAGTAGAGTCTTGCGGATTGGTACGGAGACGTCTGTACTTATCTTCGAGAGGTTGCAGAATCCTTAGGAAAAATCTCACATCCTTGAATTCTTGTCGTGCGAATCCATCTATTCAGCTAAAAGCGTAACTCTTTAAATTCCTCTCAAGTATTCGAATGCGCACGTGAGCGCTCGGTATCATCTGTGTAACGACGGCTTGTGATTTCCATGAGTGAGGTGCGAGAGGTGATTTTAGCATGTTGATAATGGGCCAGTCTGGAGGACTTGAGGCCAGGTTTTGTTTATGACTTGAGTGCTGAGATTTCGATTGTGTGAGCACATGCATTTTGGACTTATATGTCCGTTTGTGTCCTTATTGGTGGTACTTTGTGGATGGGTGACTATGTGGTGAGTGTGATTCGATGGTGAGAGGGGTTCATATTGTTTGATTGTGACAAAAAAGGATTGGCTGGATATGTAGCAGAAACTAGTGAGTGTTTGACTTCTGTCTTGAGAAGGAATATGGCCTCGAGTTGCGAGTGTATTGGAGGACCTCTCATATAGGTTAGTTTTGGAGGGAAGTGGATCTCCCCGTTGTGTTATAAATGTTTGGTGATGTTTTTTGGGCTGACCAATTCCCCCGTAGTGTTCATCTATTTGATTACCGGTCTATTCCAGCAGTAATTATACCCCTTCATTATCGTATTCATTGATGGAATCCTGGCATACCCACGTAGCCAGGAGGAGCATACTCAACATTTGAGGATGGTGTTATAGAGATTGACGGAGGAGAAGCTTTATGAAAATTTCTACAAGTGTGAATTCTTGGCTCAGTTCAGTAGCATTCTTGGGGCACGTGGTGTCCTGTGGGGGTATTTAGGTTGTCAGACAAGCATGGAGAGAGCTCCAGAAGCTCAAGATTGCTTTGACCACAGCTCCAGTGTTAGTTCAGCCATCAGCTTCAGGTTCTTATACCATGTATCTTGATGCCTCGAGGATAGGTATTGGTTGTGTTTAAATGTAGGAGGATATAGAGATTGCGTGATAAATATGATTTTTGGAAGGGTACAGAGATGATATCAGTTTGAGGCTAAGCAGGCGGGGTTATCTCCCGTGGAGTGTCCTGAGGTTGTGTGGTCCTTAGGTGGTTTTATATCAAGTACTCCTTTACTTATATGTTGTAAGTTGAGTTTAGATCGCTTGTGGAAGTTGGCACGGCTATTGCAATGTTGAATATGAGGTTGTAGATGATTTGGGATGTTAAATGGTTTGAGTTATATATGAGCTTATGAAGGATTTAGTTGAATCTCAATGTGGTATGGCGGCGGTGTTAGCGTATGGTCATTATGAGTTACTGTTTGTTTTGATCTATAGCTTTGAGCCAAGTGGGGGAGTCTGTTAGTGATAATTTGGTTGCACGATTATATGGGGCGTTGGGTTCGGTTTGAGGTATACTAGTGAATCAGTTATGCCCTGCAGGGGTTGAGATTGAGGATGACTTGAGTAAAGAAAATTTTGGATAGGGGTTGTGTTATGGTTTATGGGTGTATAAGAATTATGGAACGCCTTGATTTCTTATTGGTGAAGGATGTAATATGCATGGGGCATTAATTTATTTGGTTACATTAAGGTGGGGTTATTCCCCCGTGTCTTGGAGTGCTAATGGAGCACCGTTCTTTCGGTCTGTTTGATCAGTATAATTGAGGTTTGAGTAGAGTGGATGACTCCCAAGAACGATCCTAATGGATTCAAGATGTATAGGTAACAATTGAGAATCTTCAAGGTGTGCATTTGGCTAGAACTGAGATTTACATTGGAGGGTGTCAAGACTTGTGGCATTTCGACATTATCATGGATTATACATATCAGTATCAGGAAAGTGAAAGTAATGACTTTAGATTCGCAGGAAGTCCTTCAAGGTAAGTATTTTGAATGTGGTACTTTTGGAGATATTTGAGAGAGTATTTAGCGGCTTACGAGCCTTAGACGGTACGGTCTTATGATTTGGTCTCGTGTGGTGAGTCTAGGTTGAGAATTTCAGTATTATGGCAAGGAGAAGTATCAATTCAAAGGTAAGTCAGAAGGAACTTGGATAAATAGGACAACTTTGTAGTAAGTCGGATCGGCATGGTAAGATATGTGATTAGCTCTTTGGGTGCTTATGAGGCAATGAGTTTTTACAGGTGTTTCTTAGAAATGCTCTTGGGTTTCGGTGACATGCATAGCTTGGTTGAGTAGAAGGATTCAGTCATATTGGTTAGGTGTCGTACAAATGGGATTCAGAGAGTTCTTGGTGGTTTCTACTACGGTTAGAGATGTGTATTTTCTACTGGCATGAGGAGCATGTGATGTATAGTTATTTTGCTTCTAGATGGGATCAAATGTAAAGTTCTTGGCTAATTGGGTACGTAGTTTCTTATGGTTCATAAGGGATTATGAAGTTCTCATATTTATCATAGGATGGCATGCTGTATGCGGTATGTTGTGTAGAGACTGAGATTGCATTTGTGAGGTCTCGGTTCAGTTCTGGAAGGAAGGTCATAAATTCTTAGACATCATTGGCAGTTTCAGATGACTAGGTAGATGATATCACTATTGGGTGGATTGATGAGGGTATACATTTCATAAAGGTCAATGTGTGAAGTTAAGGGTGATTCATTGGTATTGCGATGCTCTCTTGTTGGATCAGCTGCTGATATTGAAGGTTTCTTGCTGGCACGGAAGAATATATGGGTATCCCTCGTGGAGTGATTGAGTATTAGGGATGTATTATATATTCGAGCGGTGGAGTTGAGATCAGATATTGTAATTTGTGCGCTTCATGGACTTCGAGACTGAGAGTTCCTATAAACAAATTATTTTGTGGTTGTGGACCGTGAGGATGCGAGCAAAGCTAGTCAGATGTTAGTAAATGCCATGATTCAGTCACTGTGAACCTTCAGAGAGTTATCCATCTGTTGTGGGTGACCGGAGTTTATTTAAGGTTATTGGTAGGCCCAGTGTGGGTATGTGTTCTGCACCGGGTCGGAATTGTTTACTCCAAATTTCTATTGTTGAGGAATGTACCATTCGATTGCCATTAGGTTTATTCATATTCTGGAGTGATCTATGGGTTACCCTTCGGTGTTGCGAGGAGTGGTGATTGTTGGTTATATGCACATATGGTGAAGATTTATTTGGGCTTTATAGCGAGATTTGTGTAAGTAAGTAATTGGGTATTGCAGATTAAGACGTATTGGTTATGTTCTTTCGGGTTCGTGTGGCATGGTATCATCCGATTCCCCGTGGTTATGGCAATGCACTTTGAGTACTTGATGACAAATTATGCATGGTTATTGATTTTGAGCATGGTGGCTTGAAGTATTTCATGTGACCCATCGTTTGGATGGTATCACGCATTGTAGCGGAGTTATGTAGAGGTATGATCCTCGGTGTCGGATTCATGTGTTTTGGTTTTACGATGTGTGCCAGGCTCGTAGCATGGTGGTGTGATGGTACTTGTTGAGTTGGCGGGATAGTTGTTGATACCTAATTTTTCCCAAAATATTTTTAAAACTGCATACATACCTTCAAAATCATGCATTAGTAGCAATTGGTATTTTTCCATATTTTTTCTACATTTTTATTAATTTGTCCAATATTTTATTTCCAATAAATAAGTATAAAATTGCATCACAAATGATTTCAAAAACATTTCTTGATTTAATTATTCCGTAATTAGCCAAATTGGCATCTTTTGGCTATAATTGCAATGACTTTGCAATTATAGCCCAAACATATAATTTCATACTATTTTTTACTAGAAGTTAGTCCTTTGTATTTTAAAATACTAAATAATAATTTTTAACTATTTTCTATGCATGAAATTCATTTTTTATAATTACTAGCTATTTTATAAATTATTTTAACTAATTCGAATTGGGTATTTAACAAATAGCCCCATTTCATTTCAATTATAACCTGTTTAAACCAGCCCAAATTCCTTATTTAAACCAACCCAAATTCCTTAACTAAACTAGCCCAAACACCGAATTAAACCATCCCAAACACTCAAGCCCAAAATCTAAACACTACCCGACCCAATGCTGGTTAGATCTTGGCCGTTGATCAATTTTGATAAACGGCCCGAATTTAATCTTACCTTAATTAACCTAAACGACCTACCCCACATTTCCCTCATTCTCTCATTCTCTCTGCCGTCACATGCTCCCATTCACTCTCAAGCTCTCTCTGCCCTAACCCTAGCTTCCCCTCGCCCCCTGCCCTCGCCGGTAACAATGGTGGTTCTCTACCACCCCTAGCCTCTATGGCTCCTCCCATGCCCAGTTTCTTGTTGTCTCGAGGTCCTCAAGGGACCAGTGGCCGTGCACTTCACTCCCCTGAGTCCGTGCTTACCATTCTCAGGCCGCCATGGCTCGATTGAGTAAGATCTTTCTTTTTCTGGCTAGTCTACTTCTGTCTTTAGCTTTTCAACATGTAAGTAACTTGTTTACATTATTGCTTCACTCAGCATATAAGTTCTGTCCTAATTCAACTTAGGATCTGCATGTTTATGAACTTTTCTAATCCCTTTATAGCATGTCCCAGCATGACTCTGTTCTATTTATGTTTGTCTGATTTCTAGTATGAACCTTGCTTTGCAAAGCAATTTTGTTACCTTCAGTTGTCTGATTCTATGTTTAACTCTGTCCTCAGTTGTTTGTTCTGGAATTTATACTGTGTTGGTACCATTAGCTATCCCCTAATCCCATAAACCCCTACAAAACCTCTATGTTTCTGCCTGATATGTGTTCACTGTACATGCCCTATGTGTCCCCAGTTCTCAACTTCCTTGTGTGAAATTTTGTTGTTGAGCAATGTGGAATCTGCTTGCTCAATGGCTGATATGTTTTTTGTTTGGTTGACACTGTTCTTGTTTAACTATTTTACTGTTAATCAACCCCTCTATTTTCATAAAGCTTCTTCACTCAACTGAGTTCTTCTTCAATATTGTTTTCATATCAAAACCTTTTCAAAACTATGTCAAGCACTCTCACTCTGCTCTTAGGTCCTTAGGTTTTGCCCCTCCAGTGTGTGAGTGCCTTGGGATTCCTGTGAGATGCCTCTGAACTCTGATGCACTAGGGCTGGCTCTTCCACACTGCACCGACTCAATTCTGGTTATGAAATCTGGGCGTGAGCACTGTCCGAGATCCTTGAGGTCCTTAGGGAACTCTGACACACCCGGACATGAGCAAGGCTATGGATTTGGCATATGAGGCTATGGACAATTTGGTACACTTGGGCCTACTTCAGGCTCCCTATAGTTTAACTTCTTCTTTTCCTTTATATATTTATGTAATTTATTCAGCTGGTTTGTAATAATTATTTGTAAACAGATATTGGGGTTGGCTAGTGAAATGGGGAGGGTAGCTATATAGTTCTGTTAATATCATCGGGTAGAAAGCATGTTTTAAGCTTTACATTATTTCTATCTTCATTAGAATCCATGTTTTAGGACCAACATATTCATTCAAATCATGCCAAACATGCACTAGATATCATGTTCCTAGGATTTCATGTCTACTGTTTCAGCATCTCATCCATGTTTTATGTTTATCACTTAGAAGTCCTGCTCCTAGGACAATAAACAACGTTAACATAAAAACTGTTACTCTTGTGCATTCAAAAAAATCAATTTTCAATCATTCTGTAACTATTTGGTGAATTTAGAAATCATGCCTTACGAATTCTGTTAATTTAAGGATCATTAACATAAAACATCGTTTGTGTGCATTTAGAAATCATGTATTAGGCACTTTGTTTGCATTTGCTTAACCATGCCTAGTTTTAACTATTGATTCATGAAAAGGTAAAAACAATCTCACATAGGATTGTCCTATTTTAGATAAAACTGGTAACAATCCCTGCATTTTCGTAACACCTAGAGTAGCATGCTTTTAGGCAAAAACAACTTCTGAACTGTCTAAAGGTTAAGAGGCTTAAAAATCAGTAGGCAAACTAACTAGGCCCCTGCTTCTGAGTTTATAAAAATAAAGCTGCATATTTTTGTGCATTGACATTCACTTAGATATCTTGTCTTAGGATCCTGTCTAATAAAACTGCCTTTTGTTTGTGTTTGAAACGTGCTGATTATATGCATTACTTGTGGAGGTAAATGCGGGCCTCATAACTACTTTCCTGCATTTATCTGATCAGTCTTATTTGTTCTTGCCCGTCGCTTAGAATTTTATTCTTTTAAAACCTTAGGGGTCTGTCTAGAACTACCTATACTTAGAGGTCCTAAATTCCTCCAAGGCGATTAAGAAGGGACGGGTAACAGCACACATAGAGATCGCTAAATAAATTCGCTTAGTAACCGCTAAGGAGTGGGGTAAAGGGTAGATATGAATATGATGACTGGTGCACTAATGCCACGTGTAGCCCCTCACTGAGGAGTGATTACCGGGCATTTCTGATGTAATACTATAGGATAAACAACTTAGCACTCCCCTATCCCCTACATATATGTGCTTAGACTGCGAATATTTCCAAAACCATTACTTGTTTCCATGTGTATACTTTGACTGCTTATTTGATACTTGCTTAAATTCACAAAGTTTGTTTGGCCGGGAACCACAGTTGTGGACTTTGAGGGGTGCCTAACACCTTCCCCTTGGAGTAATTTCAAGCCCTTACCTAATCTGTGGTTATTCAATTAATGATATTGTAACCCTTAATAGGTTCCCTAACGCACCCTAATTCGTTAGGTGGAGACTCTTCAAATCCTTACATCCCTTATCCCAAAAGGAAATGAGTTATCCCAATAATGTCAAAAACCCTGACTAATCTGAAAGGAGAGGAAAAAGGGTGCGCGACAGCATGGCGACTCCGCTGGGGATTTCTAGGCTTTTACCATTTCAAACTGCTTTGTGAATTTGTCTTTATTCTGCTAAACCTGCACCCTTTCCCTTTCCCTTTAGTGCAATTAATTGTTTACTTTCCCAAGTATTTTTTTTTTGAAAAAAACTGACATATTTCTTTTTGTTTTCCTTTGTAACTGCTTTTCAATCATAATTGTTATATTTACCGCCTTCACAACGTGCAAATACATGACCACATGCTTTTATTTCTTATTCATTGTTGCACAATCATGCTCAACATCATATTCCACTCGTGTCTATACAAATCCTATAGCAATGCTTGATGAGTGGTTGTGCTCTTCCTATTTTATATCAACCCCTAAATTCGGAAAGGCTTATTTGCGGTAAAACTAGTCGATCAGCAGTGCATTTGACGGTTCCGTGCCTTTCCCCCTCAAGTTGTTCGCTTGAGGGTACCAGTCTAAAACCCCATAGAAACCTTACTCTTTTTATATTGTGCATGCATCATGGTCAAACCTAGCTGGGTTAACGCGTCATCCGCACAGAAACCCTTTAAGACAGCCTTATCCAAAAGTCCACCGGGGTTCTTATAATCCCAACAGACGCGATCACGACATGTGCATTAATTTGGAGAAATAAATGCCAATATGTTAACCACTAATTTATAAGTAGTTGAATCCGGAGGAGGAAAGGATCTAACCTTATCTATTTTGCAGAAAATGAGGCACGAAGTCCCCAGGTTCAGCATGGTCCAAAGAATACCACCATTGTTGCTGGATTGGTGGGAATACCTTTCGCCAAGTGACAAAGACCATGTAAAGAGGGTCCTCGGAAACTTACTCTCTTTACTGGATATCCAACCGAACAATATGTTTATTGAAGCAGCCACTATGTTCTGTGATAGAGAAAGGTCTTTGTTCCATTTTGGCAACATAGAAATGACCCCCTCTTGGAGGAGATAGGGGGCTTCGCGGGATTACCTTGGGATAGTTCTGGTTTGTTGGTGCCGGAAAACTGTGCCGCTAGGGGGTTCCTGAAAATGATGGGTGTAAAAAAAGAACGATGATTTAGAGTGCCTGAAAGAGTCCTACATACCTTTTGACTATCTCTATGAACGATACGGCCATAGAAAATCCTATCATATCTTCCACGACAAATTCTCTATTACTTCCTTGGGTCATATTCACCGCAGGGTTTTTGTGTTCGTCGTTTGCTTCCAAGGTATGATAGTATTCCCAAGCAAAGAAGACAAGATTCACACTAGACTGGCTATGGTAGCCAAAACCTTAATGGAGGGGATCTAGGGGCAAACATATACCATTATCCCTATGATCATAGCAGACATATACCGAGCCTTGGACAGCTACCAGAAGGGATTCAAACACTTTGAGGGTTATAATCTGCTACTACAGGTTTGGTTATTGGATCATCTCCAAAGGGTTCAATATCGTCAAGAGTTTCTGCGAAGGGCGTGGAATGATCATATAGCCTTCCATCACCCTAATAGAATGACCTACATCCCAGACAGGTTTGCTCAACCGGAAAATGCTACAGAGTGGGCACAGTTTTTTGACAATTTGACTGAGGACCAGGTTCAATGGATGTTCGGATGGTTCCCTACCAGTGAGTTCATCATCAGGTCGAGGGACGCTCCACACTTGGTGTTTGTCGGATTAAGGGGCATATACCCTTATGTTCCCATCAGGGTTATGAGATAGTCAGGAAGGAAGCAAATCATACAGTGAGTTTCTAAAATGAGTCATTACAGGGCGTATTTTTAGGACGATGACATCTCGTACAAATGTGAAGCTCAGCATATGTGGCATCTAAAAGTTATTATAGAAAATCGAGCCAGACAGGTACCACGCAAGGCATGTATTCTTTTACCCATCATGGTTGGAAGACAGCATAGCAGGGATAGTTGAGCCGGGAATCAGTGGGGAACACTGGGTCATAGACAAAGTTGATGAGGCCCAAGTGAAATACAATAAACTGCACAAAAGGGTTCGTGAGTCCGAGGCTGAGCATCTAAAGCAACACAAGACTGGTATTGAACTGATCAATGAGTGGAAGGAAAGGGCTATCTAATCCAATGAGAGGTTGGAATATTTGGATCAGGGTCTGATGGAACTAGAGGCGAAGATAAGGAAAAGAGTCGTCGACTGCCAGAATGCTGAGGGAAGCGAATGAGGGAAATTAGCAAGAGTATACCTGTTGTTGGGCATGCACGACCTAGGGAACCTGATTGACAGAGCCAAATAAAACATGTGCATACCATTCGGGCATGAAGGGGCATACAATTGATGAATGGCGTTTACTGAAGGATAAAATCCAGTCTCTGATTTATAATAAGGTCATCCAAGCAAAGGAAGCTACTCCCAATGTCCACAATAATCTGCTCCCATACCATAGAGGTGGAGGCATCAAGATGATAGAGATAGGGGAAGAATGGGACCCAAAAGGGTCGATCAGATTGATCAAAGAAGGTGACGACCCAAAGAAGCCAGAGGTCACACTTAATCCCATCATAGTCCAGATTCAGCCATCAAGAGATGTTGAGGTATCTGCGTCAGTCCCATTCAAGTTTTCAGTGGCACCACCTGCGGATGCACCTGTGCCGTTTGAGGTTGAGGTAATGACACCTGCCACGACACCTGTCCCATTTGAAATGAAGATATCCGCACCAATTACAGTGACAATGTAAACCTCGCTGCTTTTCAACACTAATGTTGTACCTTGGATTACGTGGCTGAAGCAAGAAGTAAAGGTAAGGTCAAGATGAAAGAAGGTGCCGCACAGGGGATGATCAGGACCGGCAGGGTTTATACACATGAACACTTGGCAGAGTCTGGAAAACATGCAACGAACAGGACACCCATCATTGAAACAAGTTCAGATGATCTTTGGAGAAAGGTGCAAGCCAAGGATTTCCTCAGTCATAGATCAGTTGAACAAGACTCCAACCCAAATATCCATCCTGCCATTGCTGCAGAACTCGGAAGCGCACGAATGCTTTGATGAGAGTGTTGAACAAAGCATATGTGCCTAATAACATCACCAGTGGAGAAATGGCCAGCATGGTAGGACTGGTGCTGGAAAGTCACAAGATCACTTTCCACGAGGACGAGCTGCCACCTGAAGGGCTAAGTCACAACAAGGTGTTGCATATCCAGCCTCAACATTTTCCCATTGAAAACACTCAAAAGATTGGGCAAAGGATTGTACGAGATCATGGAAGGGTCCATGAATGTGAAGGCTTTTGACGGTTCTCAGAGCGCCACCATTGGAGAACTCAGTCTTTGTCTAAGGATGGGACCTACATGGTTCGAGGTTGAATTTCAGGTGACAGATGTATCCGCGTCATATAACCTTTTATTAGGACGACCATGGATACATGCCGCTGGGGCTGTGGCATCAATATTGCATCAGGCGGTGAAATTTGAATGGAACCACCAGGAAGTAATCATCCACGAAGATGGAAGCAACCCTATCTGTAGTCGCCAGACTATCCTGGTGGTTGAAGGTAGAAGAAGGATGGGTTGAGAAACCTATCACCCAATCGAGGGGGTCAACGTAATAGACAAGGATAAGTGGTGGAATAGTAAGATCGAAATCATATTGAACTATAGCGGGCACGAGCCTAGCAAAGGGCTTAGTAAGAATCTTCAGGGGATTTCCAAACCGATACAGCTGAAGCACCATGGCACTACTTTTTGGCCGGGATACAAATACACTTGGCAAGAGTACGAAGACTGGTCGCCACCATGGCACGGTCCCTACTATCCATTAGAACAACCTATACCATATTTGGAGCAGACTTTCCAGCAAGCTGATATCATATGGGGGTCAGAAGAAGAAAAATCTCTAGCAGCTTGAAGAATCTATCCCTGGAAGATGAAGACATGGACTGTTGTGTTATTGTTGAGGAGGAAGAAGAGGAAGGTCCTACCATCCAAGCTGTGAGCAAGGGATCATTCCTCAAGAATTGGACTGTCAGACCATCCAGGGCCCGACGAGTCCCGGCGTAGCAAGGCTGAACAACGTTATTTACTTCATTTTTTCTAATGATTTCCTTTTCGCATTTTTTGTTTTCCAATAAAATCCCGATGTTCCAAAACGTTTGTTTAAGTTATATAAATCGCTTTTACGATTCAATGAATTAGTATTTATTTATTATCATTTTTCTCTCATTACTTTTATCTACATTACTATTTCCTGTCTTGATGAATCGATGACTGTGACATGCAATGAGACAACACAACAAAAGGACAACAATTCAGAAGAAGAGGATGTCATACCTGATGAAATTGTCAGAGAAGTTGAGGATTTCGAGAACAGACCTAAGTCCAACCTGGACGAAACTGAGGTAGCCAACCTGGGAGATTTAGAGACTGTCAAAGAAACTCGCATCAACATCCATTTGTCGCCATCAGAGAAAGAGGAATACACCCAATTCTTGAAAGAGTATGAATACATATTTTCATGGTTGTACGATGACGTGACTGGTCTAAGTACATCCATTGTGGCTCACAAGTTGCCTACCAATCCAATGTGCCCGCCGGTAAAACAGAAGCTCAGAAAGTTCAAGCCTGATATGAGTCTGAAAATCAAAGAGGACGTTACCAAGCAAATCAATGCCAAAGTCCTCAGGGTAGTTGAATACGTTACCAAGCAAATCAACGCCAAGGTCCTCAGGGTAGTTGAATACCCAACATGGTTAGCCAACATCGTGCCAGTGCCCAAGAAAGACAAAAAAGTTAGGGTTTGTGTCGACTACCGGGATCTCAACCGGGCCAGTCGAAAGGATGATTTCTCCCTTTCAAACATACACATCCTGATTGAAAATTGTGCAAAGCATGAACTTCAGTTGTTCGTGGATTGTTTTGCCGGATACCATCAGATTTGGATGGACAAAGAAGATGCTGAGAAAACAGATTTCATCACACCGTGGGGAGTCTACCGTTATAAGATGATGCCATTCGGCTTAAAGAATGTTGGGGCAACTTATATGAGGGTTGTGAACACTATGTTCCATGACATGATACATAAAGAGATCGAGGTATATGTGGACGATGTCATTATCAAGTTCAAGAAAGCCACCGACCATATAGCAGGTCTGAGGAGGTTCTTCAACAGGTTGTGGAAATACGACCTGAAATTAAATCCCGCAAAGTGTGCATTCGGGGTTCCTGCCGGAAAATTGCTCGAGTTCATCGTCAGCTGCCGAGGAATATAACTAGATCTGTCAAAAGTCAAAGCCATCCAATAATTACCACAGCCAAAGAACAAGAAAGATGTGTTTCCTGGGGCTCCTTAACTACATCAGCCGGTTCATAGCCCAGTCCACGGTCATATGTGAACCGATCTTGAAGATGTTAAAGAATGATGCTGCAACTAAATGGACCGAGGATTGTCAAAAAGTTTTCGACAGAATCAAGGAATACTTGTCAACGCCACCAGTTTTGGTCCCGCCAAAGCCAGGTACACCCTTTCTACTCTACCTTGGAGTATTAGATGGAGCTTTCGGCTGCGTTCTAGGGCAGCACGATGAGACAGGAAGAAAGGAACATGCTATCTATAATCTGAGTAAGAAGTTCACTCCATATGAGGCACGGTATTATCTATTGGAGTGTACCTATTGTGCTCTAACCTGGGTAGCCTAGAAGCTGAGGCACTACTTTTGTGCCTACACGACATATCTCATATCAAGGATGGATCCCTTGAAGTACATCTTTCAGAAGCCCATTCCCACTGGCAAGCTGGACAAGTTGCAAATCCTGCTAAGTGAATTCGACATCGTGTATGTGACTCAGAAAGCGGTCAAGGGACAAGCATTGGCAGATCATTTTGCCGAGAACCCTGTAGGAGGAGAATACGAATCTCTGAAAAAATATTTTCCTTATGAAGAAGTATTATTCATAGGAGAAGACGTTGCTGAATCCTATGACGGCTGGAGAATGTTCTTCGATAGAGCATCCAATTTCAAAGGGGTTGGTATTAGAGCAGTCCTGGCATCAAAAACTGACCAAAATTATCCAGTATCTGCTAAACTCAGATTCCCCTGCACCAACAATATGGTAGAGTATGAAGCCTGCATCCTAGGGCTCAACATGGCCATTGACATGAATATTCAAGAGCTGCTAGTAATTGGTGATTCAGACCTGCTAATACACCAAGTACAAGGAGAATGGGCTACCAAGAATTCCAAGATACTGCCGTATCTGCACCACGTGCAGGAATTGAGAAAGAGGTTCACAAAGACAGAATTTCGGCACGTCCCCAGAATTCAGAACGAGTTTGCCGATGAACTGGCCACTCTGTCATCCATGATACAGCATCCAGATAAGAACTTCATTGATCCCATTCCAGTAAAGATCCATAGCTAGCCGGCGTATTGTGCCCATGTTGAAGAAGAAGCGGACAGAAAACCATGGTTCCATGATATCAAGGAGTATTTGTCAAAGGGAGAGTACCCAGAGCTTGAAAATCATACTCATAAACGCACGCTTCGGAGATTCTCCAACAGTTTCTTTCATAGTGGAGGAACCCTGTACAGGAGAACTCCCGATTTGGGATTATTGAGATGTGTCAATGAAAAGCAAGCCTCTAGTCTACTTGAAGAGATACATGACGAGACTTGCGACCCGCATATGAATGGTTTTGTATTGGCCAAGAAGATACTCAGAGCCGGTTACTTCTGGATGACCATGGAAACGGACTGCATCCAGTATGTGCGGAAATGCTACCGCTGTCAGGTACATGCAGATATGATAAAGACACCCTCAAATGAGCTCAATGCAACAAGCTCTCCTTGGCCATTCGTCGTCTGGGGAATGGACGTCATTGGACCGATCGAGCCTACAGCCTCAAATGGACACATGTTCATCTTAGTAGCTATTGATTACTTCACCAAATGGGCCGAAGCAGCATCTTACAAAGCAGAGACTAAGAAAGTCATGGCAGACTATGTTCGCGGCCATATTGTTTGTCGGTTTGGAGTTCCAGAATCAATCATCACCGACAATGGCTCCAATCTAAATAGTGATCTGATGAAAGCCATGTGCGAGACTTTCAAAATCAAGCACAAGAATTCCACAGCCTATAGACCTCAGATGAATGGAGCTATAGAATCCGCCAACAAGAACATCAAGAAGATATTGAGAAAGATGATAGAAAACACATACAGTGGCACGCAAAGCTATCATTTGCCTTACTGGGATACTGCACCACAGTCCGCATATCAATTGGGGCAACTCCCTACTTGCTGGTTTATGGTACGGAAGATGTTATTCCTGCTGAAGTGGAAATTCCTTCCTTAAGAATCATACAAGAAGGTGACCTCAGCAATGCAGAGTGGATAAGAAGTTGTTATGAGCAGCTAGACCTCATAGACAAGAAAAAGGATGAATGCAATATGTCACGGACAGCTTTAACATATCGGAATGACCAGAGCCTTCAACAAAAGAGTCAAGCCAAGAAATTTCACACCGGGGCAGCTGGTGTTAAAGAAGATATTTCCACATCAAGATGAGGCCAAAGGGAAATTCTCTCCCAACTGGCAAGGTCCATATATGGTTCATAAAGTAATGAAAGGAGGAGCTCTCATACTTGTAGAAATGGACGGAGAAGTCTGGCCAAAACCAATCAATTCCGATGTAGTCAAGTGCTACTATGTGTAATTGTTTATGCTCTTCTCAAATGATGTAAACTGAACTACGCCGACCTGACTCCTGTTTAAGAGGGGATACATAGGCAGCCTTATGGGTTCGGTCATAATTCAATAAAAATCTCATTCCTCACCCCACCCCCCCACCCCCCACAATTAGAAACTGGGGAAGAATTTTGAGGAGGACCCTCAAAATTCTGTAGCATGAGAGGTTGAAATGTCTTGAACCATGTCACGGTCATCGGTTCATCTAATTTCTTAAAATATATTTCAAACTATGTCTTTGCAAAATCATGCATGCTTGCCCTCAAAATAGGTATGTTTCACCGGTGAATCCGGAACTACATATGGCCTGATTCTTGTAAAAACAGGGATATGTAGGCAGCTCAGAAGCCAGGGTACGACCTAAGTCTCTCAAACTGTTTCGCTCGGTCAAAATTGGCCATCATATCTTTACCCGATAACTCTTTCATCCTTTCCTGGTAAAGAGGGGCAACTGTTGATACCCAGTTTTTCCCAAAATATTTTTAGAATTGCATACATACCTTCAAAATCATGCATTAGTAGCAATTGGTATTTTTCACAATTTTTTTACATTTTTATTAATTTGTCCAGTATATTATTTCCAATAAATAATTATAAAATTGCATCACAAGTGATTTCAAAAATATTTCTTGATTTAATTATTCCGTAATTAGCCAAATTGGCATCTTTTAGCTATAATTGCAATGACTTTGCAATTATAGCCCAAACATATTCATACTATTTTTTACCAGAAATTAGTCCTTTGTATTTTAAAATACTAAATAATCATTTTTAACTATTTTCTAAGCATGAAATTCATTTTTTTTATAATTATTAGCTATTTTATAAATTATTTTAACTAATTTAAATTGGGTATTTAAGAAATAGCCTCATTTCATTTCAATTATAAACTATTTAAACCAGCCCAAATTCCTTATTTAAACCAGCCCGAATTCCTTAACTAAACCAGCCCAAACACCCAAGCCCAAAATCTAAACACTACCAGACCCAATGCTGGTTAGATCTTGACCGTTGATCAATTTTGATCAACAACCCGGATTTAATCTTACCTTAATTAACCTAAACGGCATACCCCCCATTTCCCTCATTCTATCATTCTCTCCGCCGTCACACCCTCTCATTCTCTCTCAAGCTCCCTTTGCCATAAAGCTTCCCCTCGCCGGCTGCTCTCGCTGGTAACTATGGTAGTTCTCTACCACCCCTAGAGTCTATGGTTCCTCCCATGCTCGATTTCTTGTTGTCTCAAGGTCCTCAAGGGACCGGTGGTCGTTCACTTCCCTCCCTGAGTCCGTGCTTACCATTCTGAGGCCGCCATGGCTCGATTGAGTAAGATCTTTCTTTTTCCGGCTAGATCTATGGTTTCTAAGCTGGAACCTCTCTACCTCTGGGTTATTATTCTCTGAAACCCTATTTTTATATCTTAACTCGTTAGATCTGTAACAGATCTAAGAGTATTTTGAGTTATTTTACTGGTTTTCCATGATAACTTTCTGATCCTTTCAAAACGCCTCTTCATCTCCAGAACTAGGGTTTCTTAACCCCTTTTTTCAAAACGAATTTTCCTCTGATTTTAAGTGTTATTCTATAATATTTACTATGTTTAAACAGTTTATTTAGGTTTTCCCTTTAACCTGATTAACTGTGCTAAAACCCCTAATTTCTTGGCTTAGTTCTGGATTCTGAGTTTGTCTACGCTGATTTGTTCGTTTGATTTGTATGCATGTCTGTTTCTCAAGAATATGTTATGAATTTCCGTGATTTCTACCCATGCTCATTAGGGTTTTTGATTTTTCTTCTCTCTGCCTATACTATGTTTATTCCAGAAGTTTGTAGTAGTTTCCTTTAATCAGTGCTATTTTTTTGAATCCCTAATTTCCTGTAATTGAATCCCTAATTTTATGTAATTGATACCCTTTACTGATTTCTTGTGATTGATGCCCTTTACTGATTTCCTATGATTGATGCCCTTTACTGATTTCCGACTTCTAAATTATTTTCTTGCCTTAATTATGTGGTTGACTATACTGTTAATTGATTCTTATGTTATTTCCATAATTAGAACCTTATGTACCTAGACTTAATCACTTATTCTATACCTGTATTGTGTTTGAATTATTTCCTTAGCTATATTTCAGCCATATATGATCTCCTTCCTTATTTGTTACATGTCTTTTACCGTTTGAAGTTAACTGCCTTAGTTGAAGGAGTACTTGCATTGATTTTTACTCTAATTGATTCTGAGTTCTTCAATCACTGAACAATTTTGACTCTTACCTTATTTACCTAGATTTCAAACTTCTATATATATGCTCTCTTCTACTCTCATTACACACGAACTCACTGGTTCAAAAACTCTCTTTCACACTTAAAAGCTTTTTGCTATTTCTTACTACTTGATGCTTCAATTAAATTGCCCGGCTGCAAGCCAAGGCTAATTATTGCACTCTACTGCCTTATACTTAGTATCTTCTCTCTTTAACTGGTATGTTCTGATTTAAATCCAATTTCCAAACTCAATGTATTTACTTACTGCTTTAATTTACTAATCATCAGTTTACTTCTGTCTATTGTTTAGCTTTTCAACATGTAATTAACCTGTTTACATTACTGCTTCACTCAGCATATTAGTTTTGTCCTAATTCAACTTAGGATCAACATGTTTATGAACTTGTTTAATCCCAGCCTATTATGAGATCAACATATTAGAATGTCCCAGCCTGACTCTGCTCTATTTATGTTTGTCTGGTTTCTGGTATGAACCTTTCTTTGCAAAGCAATTTTATTACCTTAAGTTGTCTGGTTTTATGTTTAACTCTGTACTCAGCTGTTTGTTCTGGAATTCATATTCTGTTGGTACCATTAGCTATCCCCTAATCCCATAAACCCCTACAAAACCTCTATGTTTCTGTCAATTATGTGTTCACTGTACATGCCCTATGTGTCCCCAGTTCCCAACTTCCCTGTGTGAAAGTCTGTTGTTGAGCAATGTGGAATCTGATTGCTCTATGGCTGATATGCTTTTTGTTTGGTTGACACTGTTCTTGTTTAACTATTTTACTGTTAATAAACCCCTCTATTTTCATAAAACTTCTTCATACAAGTGAGTTCTTTCTCAATACTGTTTTCATATCAAAATTATGTCAAGCACTCTCGCTCTACTCTTAGGTCCTTAGGTTCTGCCCCTCCAGTGTGTGACTGCCTTGGGATTCCTGTGAGATCCCTCTGAACTCTGATGCACTGGGGCTGGCTCTTCCACACTACACTTACTCAATTCTGGTTATGAAATCAGGGTGTGAGCACTGCCCGGGATCCTTGAGGTCCTTAGGCAACTCTGACACACCCGGCATGAGCAAGGTTATGACTTTGGCATATGAGGCTATGGACAATTTGGTACACTTGGGCCTACTTCAGGCTCCCTATAGTTTAACTTCTTCTTTTCCTTTATATTTTTATGTAATTTATTCAGCTGGTTTGTAATAATTATTTGTAAACAAATATTGGGGTTGGCTAGTGAAATGAGAAGGGTAGCTATGTAGTTCTGTTAATATTATCGGGTAGAAAGCATGTTTTAAGCTTTACATTATTTCTATCTGCATTAGAATCCATGTTTTAGGACCAACATATTCACTCAAATCATGCCAAAAATGCACTAGATATCATGTTCCTAGGATTTCATGTCTACTGTTTCAGTATCTCATCCATGCTTTATGTTTATCACTTAGAAATCCTACTCCTAGGACAATAAAAAAAGTTAACATAAAAGTTGTTACTCTTGTGCATTCAAAAAAATCATGTTTCAATTATTATGTAGCTCTTTTGTGAATTTAGAAACCATGCCTTAGGAATTCTGTTAATTTAAGGATCATTTACATAAAACTGTTATTTCTGTGCATTTAGAAATCATGTATTAGGCACTATGTTTGCATTTGCTTAACCACGCCTAGTTTCAACTATTGATTCATAAAAAGGTAAAAACAATCTCACATATGATTATCATGTTTTAGATAAAACTGGCAACAATCCCTGCATTTTCGTAAAACCTAGAATAGCATGCTTTTAGGGAAAAACAACTTCTGAACTGTCTAAAGGTGTACATGCTTAAAAATCAATAGGCAAACTGACTAGGCCCCTGCTTCTGAGTTTATAAAAATAAAGTTGCATATTTTTGTGCATTGACATTCACTTAGATATCCTGTCTTAGGATCCAGTCTAATAAAACTGCCTCTTGTTTGTGTTTGAGACGTGCTGATTATATGCATTGCTAGTGGAGGTAAATGCGGGACTCATAACTGCTTTCTTGCATTTATCTGATCAGTCCTATTTGTTCTTGCATGTCGCTTAGAATTTTATCCTTTTAAAACCTTAGGCGTCTGTCTAGAACTACCTATACTTAGATGTCCTAAAATTCTCCAGGACCATTAAGAAGGCACGGGTAACAGCACGCATAGAGATCACTAAATAAATTCGCATAATAACCGCTAAGGGGTGGGTTAAAGGGTTGATATGGATATGATGACCGGTGCGCTAATGCCACGTGTAGCCCCTCACTGAGGAATGATTACTGGGCATTGCATTGATGTGATCCTATAGGATAAACAACTTAGGACTCCCTTATCCCCTACATATGTGTGCTTAGACTGTGAATCTTTTCAAAACCATTGCTTATTTCCATGTGTATACTTTGACTGCTTATTTGCTACTTGCTTAAATTCACAAAGTTTGTTTGGCCGGGAGCCATAGTTGTGGATTTTGAGGTGTGCCTAACACTTTCCCCTTGGAGTAATTTCAAGACCTTACCTAATCTCTGGTTATTCAATTAGTGTTATTGTAACCCTTAATAGGTGCCCTAACGCACCCTAATTCGTTAGGTGATGACTCTTCAAATCCTTACATCCCTTATCCCAAAAGGAAATGAGTTGTCCCAATAATGTTAAAAACCCTGACTAATCCGAAAGAAGAGGAAAAAGGGGGAGCGACAATAGTCCTCTCGTGTGAATATTTTCTATGATTGAGTACATTGGGATGTTGCTGTGGGGTGCACGGTTGCACAGGTTAGGCTTCAGATGGTATTGATGCGTCATGTTACTAGAGTGATTGTGGTAAATGAGATGAGGTCGTCAGACCTAGAATGGGTACTTCTGGATCTTGTTGTAGTATATTTGGGAGGATATTGATGTTGATCGAACAAATGGTTGCTAGTTTCTACGTGTTTCTTTCATCATCGGCAATATATGAAAGTGTTAGAGCGAGGCATTGTTTGATAAGAGGTTATGTACCAGTATTAGGTTATTTTGAGCAGCTATTGTGATTAGGAGTTATCGCTATGAGTGTTTGAGTCATGCAGTATATTATGTGATTGCATCTTGGGTTACGTATATGGCTTGATAAAGCGTGTTAAGACTTATTCAGTTTACAGTTGTGAAATTTTGATCTTGTAAATTATTTCGGAAATGGAAATTTGGTTCTAAGGTTTTTCTATTAGAATGGATTGCGAAATTCCAATTGTGTTGTGCTACTGAACCTATATGGGATAGGGTGACGTGGGATCACTCCCGGGTATGTGCATGGTAGGTTACACGGCAATATTGGATGGTTTTGGATGAACTCTAGGCACGTTCTAGGAGGAACGTATATTTAAGTGGGGGAGAATGTAACAACCCAATCGGTCGTTCTGAGAGTTTAGCCCCGTTTCCCATATTTCTGCCTTATTATGTGTTGTTTGACTCCTTTATCTTGTGTTGGGACGGTTGGCTCGGGTTCGGAGTGATTGTGGAGAGGAAGGAGACACTTAGTCTCTTAAGTTGGTGATTTAGTTGGAAAAGTCAACCAGAAGTTGACTTTTGGGAAAATAATCTCGGAATGTGGTTTTGTGGCTCGGATAGCTTTATTAGGTGATTTGGGACTTATGAGTGTGTTCGGAATATCATTCGGAGGTCCGAAGTAGATTTAGGATTGAATTGGCGAAAATGAATTTTTGGCAATTTCCGGTCGGCAATGGAAAATTAGCTATCGGGCTCGGAATGGAATTCTAGAAGTTGGGATAGGTTCGTACTGTCATTGGAATGTGTGTGAAATATTTTAGGTTACTCAAACGTGGTTTGAGTGGTTTCGGCATCGTTGGCGAATTTCAGAAGTTTAGAAATCCTTAGGCTTGAATTATGGATCTATTTGGTGCTTTGATGTTGTTTTGGGTGTTCCGAGGGATCGACTAAGTTCGCATTATCATTTATGACTTGTGGGTACCATTGATTGAGATCCAGAGGGCCTCATAATGAGTTCAGATGGTTGACGGATGAGTTTTTGGCATTAGCGTGTGCTGGTGTGTTTTTATTCTGTGATTTTCGCAGATGCGAACTGGTGGCCGCACGTGCGGTCACCGCAGGTGCGGATTATTCTTCGCAGGTGCGGCGTATAGGCTAGTTGAGGTGCATCACAGATGTGGAGATGTTACCGCACCTACGAGCCCGCAGGTGCGGCTGTTTAGACGCAGGTGCGAAAAAGAGAGAAATTAATGGGCGCCGCAGGTGCGGGTCCGCAGGTGCGATATAGAGGTCGCAGATGTGGCAATCGCTGGGCAGGTCATATAAATAGATGCCTTTGTGAGTTTTTGGCTTATTTCATCATATTTTCATATGGGCTGAGGCTTTTGGGAGCAAATTGAAGAGGGATTTCAAGGGATGTCCGTGGAGGTAAGTTTCTTGGACCTAAAACTAATTTCTATGGTGATATTTGACTGATTAAACATGAAACTTATGGAAGTTAGTGGTTAAAATTGGGGGTTTAGGGCTTGAAATTGGAAAAGTTTAAATTAAGGAATTGAGCGTCGTTTGTGGTTGGATTTTGATGTATTAAGTATGTGCGAACTCGTGAGAGTGTAAGGATTCTAGGTTTGTGATTTTTATCGAAATCCGAGACGTGGGCCCGAGGGTCAGGTTTGGCTAATTTCGGGATTTTCCGTATATATTGGTTATTTTCGAGTGGGATTGTTCCCTTAGAGTATTTTGATTATATGAATCTGTTTTTGAATAGATTCGGGGCATGCTGAGGCCGAGTCGAGGGGCAAAGGCATCGCACAGTAGATTTTCGTCCAGTTTGAGGTAAGTAATGACTGTAACTCTTGTCCTGAGAATATGAAACCCCGGACTTCACATTGTATCACTGTTTTGGAGTGACGCACATGCTAGATGGCGAGTGTGTGGCGTACACGGTTGGGGGATTGTGACTTGGTTCGTCCCGTGGAAACAATTAAGTTGCGTATTTGATTAGAAATCCTATCATATTTCATGTTTCAAAGATTATTACTATGTTTTGGGCGGAATGCCGTATATGGGCCTCGTGCCAAGTGTTTGGACCCCTTGGGGGATTTTACTGCTATTCCTCACTATGCTGACTTATGATTTACACTCAGTCATATTATGTTTAATTGATTTCGAAACTCAGTCTTATTTACACTATTTTGAGTTATAAAATGATATTTTGGGTCGAGTACCCCGTTTTACTAATAGCCGGAGTGGCTTTTTGAGAAGTTTATGACTGATTGAGGCCGAGGGCCTATGTTGTGAGGATGTTATGGATCGGGCTGCGCGCCGCAGCATGTTATACTATTTATGATGACTGAGTGAGGTCGAGGGACTAATTTGTGAGAATATGATATGGGATCGAGCTGCGCGCCGCAACATATTATTGATAGGCCGGGTGCCAGAGTGATTGATGTCATGATTTGTCTTGTTATAGCGCTTGGGCTGAAGGAGTCCCTCCCGAGTCTGTACACACCCCCAGTGAGCACAGGTACCTACTGAGTGCAAGTGTCGAGTGCCAAGTGACGAGTGATTGGGAGGCATGAGTGGCTGTGAGGTTTCCCGAGGGGCTGATTACGAGTGATTGTGAGGCATGCTGAGTGACTGATCCTGAGTGATGCTATGCCCGAGGGGCGATTTATTATACATGTTTTTGCCCGAGAGGCTATTTTTTACTTCTATCATTTCTATACTAAATTATCTTGATTTCTATGGAAACTTTTAGAAGGTACATTTTTAAAGGTAATTTTACTGAAATCGACTTTCAAGTGCTACAAATTGTATTACCTATGAGTTCCGAAAGAAAAATTGTATTTACTGTGGATTAATGATTTGTTGAATGTGTTTCGTAGTTCTCAGACATTATTTACTTTCATTAATACTGAGTTGGCGTACTCACATTACTCTCTCCACCTTGTGTGCGGATTCAGGTGCTAGGGCTGACTGAGAATTTATTTACTGTCCTAGAGACTCACGAGATTGCGAGGTAGCTGCACGCGTCCGCAGCCCTTCCTTCTATTTCTTACTTCTTTGGTACTTGCATACTCAGTCTTATATTCTATTAGAGATAGTGTATCATACTTATATTCTTTAGATGCTCATGAGTGATGACTCCGGGTTTTGGGACATAGTGGAAATGTTTATCTATCTTTATTTGTTTGAAATGTTAAAAATGAAATTTTTATGACAATATCGGCAGTATTGAATAAGAAATTAAAAGGTTTCCATATGTTTCAGTATTGAGTTGGCTGGCCTAGTACCACAATAGGCGCCATCACGGTCGGGGTGGTTTTGGTGTCGTGACACATGACTAGGATCTTCCTGAATCAACTACTAACTACTCGTTCGCCCATTCTCATATCCATATTTTGCGTAATATTTCTTGGGTTATTTTCTTGTATTAAATTACCTCATGTACTGTCTCCTTATCTATCAATAACATCCCGTGCAGAAACCCATACTTCCTTTTCTTTAACGTCGTGCTTACATAACGTTCTGGAATCATAGTATATCTGTAAAATCTGGATAAGTGCAATATCATCCCTTTCTCATTTTATCGCATTTTTCCTTTATCATTCCATATTCCCCCCTTTAGGGGAGTACTAAGACTTGGAATTATGATGACCTTCCTATAGATGTTTTCCTCTTCATCTTTGGCGTCCTTTCTCATCATCAATGATCCTTACTCGCCTTGCGGCAATCCTTCTGTACGAAGGATAAAAAAATTCCTCACACGCGATGGTGACACTTAGTGTTACTGGCACATACAGTCCCCTAAGCTTAACTTTTCTCATACTGCTTGCTTTAGGGAAGCGTCTCCCTGAATGACCATTCTTTGAATTCATCATGGATCTTCTTTTGTTGTCCATTCTATTATTGTCGGAATGCAATCTGAAATTCTCATGATGCTGACTATTATCAAATCACTCAGTTCCTAATTCATGTTTAGTTTATCTTATTCACCAGTCCATATTGATTTCTCTTACTCTGGGGTCTAACTTTTCCTTCTATTAATCACGTTAGAGTCGCTAACTTATTTCTTGAAATGAGGACGTGACCATATGGCCTATACTCTTTTGTTGTCTTAAGGTCCATCACCTCTCGTCTCTTTCTTCATTTGACTATAGATTCTGCAACACTTTACCGTTTCCATCCATGTATCACATCTCACTCATAATGCTTCATTATCCTTCTTCGTACTTCCCTGATAATATTTCTATCTATCATTTTATTCTGAAAACTTTAAAAAGACATTCTTTCGCTTTTACCTCCCCTTGCTCCATCTACTGGATCTTCGGGCTGCCTAACATTCTCTCTCTACTAGGGACGGGAGCCACACTAAGGTAATATTTATGCTTCAAGGTTTCCAGATCCTATCTTTGTAGTACTCATATCTGGTTTTACTATTTTAGAGTGCACCCTCTGGGTGTCTCACAAGGAGATCTATTGGCACATTTGCAATATCCTTCGGCAATGTCAATTAAAGCAAACAATTCATCCACCATTTTGGGTCACTCTAACCCCAGACGGATCGTGATATTATGTTCTTCTCTTAAACCATATTTGTTAGCTCCCATAGAGCATAACTTAGATCGGTGTAGCCAAGTATACATACCTCTGTTATTGTTGACTGTAACTCAAAATGCTTACATCTCTCTTCCTGAACGGTAAATAAGGATAATCTTCATTAGTTGGGTACCTTGTACCCTCTTTCACCTTGCTTCCTTTACTTGTTGAAACTTGTATTTATCTTCTGAATCTCTCATTATGTTTCACCATAAAGGTGGATAGATATTCTTGCCTTAAGGTTCCTTTTCCAGAAACTCACCGGGTTCTTCTGACTCAAATCTTTCACAACCGCATTCAATCCCTTACCAACCATCTTTCTAAATGTACGCATCGCCGTATTATGGATATGGTCGAGTTTAGGAAATTGTGTTCTTAGAACAGAGCTCTACCATACGATCTAGAGTAAAGAGAAAGAGTGACAGTCCTAAATGCCCTGTAGCCTCCTTCTTATAAGTGTGGTGCATGACACACCAGTAAACAAGACTCTATTAGACACGGCTTGTAGATTCCCTAGGACAGAACTGCTCTGATACCACTTTTGTCACGCCTCGAACCTGGGGGTCGAGACCGGAACCCAGTGCCTCACATATCCTTGCGTACCAACTTGCAACTAAGGGACTCTGAACATATGATGTCATACTTTGGCCATGGGCCACATTTCAATACAACTGCGAATGCTGACTAGATGTCAATATAAAACTGGGCCGTCATAATTATTACAGCTGACAAACTGACCAAATATACATACAAGTCCTGCAAGCCCAAGATATTTTACTAACTGACAGTATATGTCTACAAGCCTCTACTGATGGATATACTGTTATTGGAATAGCTCCCCGACCTACTCATAACATATATACATATATATATACAAGATGTATATAAGACTCTAGACTAGGCAACTCCGAAAGGCATGGAGCTTACCAATGAAGCTGAACTCGGGCGACACTTAATGAGGAGGCCTACCCGTCTGTCTGTCTCAACCTGCACACATGAAATGCAGCACCCCCAGAAAAGGGACGTAGGTACGAAATAATATACTGAGTATATAAGGCAATATACTGAAAGCTGAAACTGAACTGATAATATAATAACTGCAAGTAGCTGGAAGTCAAAGATAATCTGAAGATATGCTTACCTACTAATTAATGAATCAACTCTCTCAATATAGTAAGTAAAATAGTTGTCCGGCCCCTATATATATATATATATATATGTATATATGTATATATGTATATATATATATATATATATATATAACTACTCTTCCATAGTAGGCTCACTCATAGAAGCTCGGTTATACTAGGCTCTGTATCTCGACCAACTGGGCTCGCTCATAGGCGCCCGACCACAGTAGGCTCGGTATATAACTCACCATCTGATCAGAGGTTGCCCAATAGGGGCATGCCATCGATTATAGCTCGATTCTAATGAAAATAATGTAATACTGTATATATATATATATATATATATATATATATATATATATATATAGAATCTCTGCTCTCTTCACTGGAAAAATGAAATACTCAACTAAATATGAAGTCCTAATTCGGAGAATATTGTAACTTATAAAACTAGGAAAATATACGTAAATTCCGGGATATGATTTTTTCTTTATGCCTCGTTACCAAACTCGTGTAATTATGAGATCATGCCATAATGAAGGAAAAGCTTAGACTTAATATACCTGAGCCGATTTTCGAGCACTCAAAAGTATCAGAAAAGGTTGTTCTGGATAATGCTCATAGTGACATGCCCGAATGCTTGACCAGATCAATCACCAAAAGGTGCAGCTAGACATTGTTAAATTTTGCATAAAACGAAGGTTATTGATCTATACCATTGAAAGTGCTATACTTATAAAAAAAAGGAGAAAATAAAGATTTATAATTCTTTAGTGTTTCATATCAGACTAAATTGAATTTTGGAAGACGGTGGTAAACCAGTTGAGTTATAAATAAGTCTTCCACTTGTGGCTTAGTTGGCCAAGAAATTCTTCAAATTTTTGCCACCTTTCAAAATAGTTTAAGAGTCACATAATAGATGATATATTGCTTCCACGTTGGAGACTATCCAACCTTACCCAATTACACTAATTAATTAATTAATTAATTAGGAATATCGCACTACCCGATAATTAATCAATTACCCACATAATTAAGAATTGTCTTAAATTGGTTAAAATTCTACTTATTTTTAATACACTTTATACACCGTAATATTACGGTCATATGGTTATGGTACTAGTCCATAAATATCGAGTATTATTTTTCGGCCCGTATTTTATCCCAACATGCCAAACTTGGACGAAAATTTATTTTCTTAGACTTGCTTCCCCTCTCACCTTCATGAATTTACTCATCACTTGTTTGAAATAGCATAATCCTTATAATCTCCAAATAATCTTTTCCTTGGACTGATGTCAATTACCTTACGACAAATTCAACGTACAATACTACAGGATGCAACATCATCATAATTTAATACTGCAAAGCGTAACATCATTGTAATGTAATATTGCAGGACGTAATATCGACGTAATATTGCGGGGCGTAACAAGATATCCATAGGTCCCAGACTACCCGTACCAGATTGTTTCCATAGCCACGTCAACAGAGAGGCTGCTTTGAGTGTGGGGATACCAGTCACATGGTAAGACATTGTCCAGGCTCCGGACGAATGTACCACATTAAAGTATTCAGGATATGGGTCATGCTCCAATTGTTGTTATACCTGCACAGTCTGCTAGGGGTGGAGGTCAGGCGAGTAGAACTCATCCTAGAGGGGGAGGCCTGGACCATTATTATGCTTTTCCTGGTTAGACTAAGGCAGTTGCACCAGATAATGTCATTATAGGTATGGTCTCGATTGGTTATTAAGATATAATAGTATTATTTAGATCTGGTTCCAGTTATTGGTAAGATTTATCCTACCTTACTTCATGTATGGTTGTGTTTCGTGATTCTTATACTCTGCTTATGTTTTTATGCAAGTTAGAGACTTCTATTTTGATAGCTCGTGTCTATCGTTTTGATTTGGTCGCTATCGAGGGTCGTGAAGCTTGGGTGGACTTTATGTTAGTTAATATAGTAGGTTTTAATGTGATATCTAGGAGGCTTGGCCACAACTTGTGATTTAGGTGCTTTACAGTATGGCAAGTTGGTTCCATGTTGTAATTTGGTTCCACGGGATTGAGTTAGTGGTGTTTTAGATGTCGAGATGGTTATCTTGCTCGTGATTCCGAGTTGAGAATGAGAACCTGGTGTTCTTTGTGGATAGGCGTGTTTGTACCAGGCTATATGCCGTAGTGAGGTTATGTTAGGGTAAGATTCATTATGGTTGTGGAGATGACCCTTAGTCGATGTGGAGATGTGATTATACTTATCAACATGATTAGAAAGAATAATCTTCGGTTGAGATGATATTATCGGGCTTATATGGTTTGAGGTGATGTGGTATCACCTGTGTGTATGCATATGGTGAGTTTACACAGTGATTCGATGGCTTAGGAAAGACTTTTAGCATGTTCAAGGACGACCATTTGTTTAAGAGGGGGAGAATGTAACGACCCGACCGGTCATTTTGACCCTTAGCATTCATTCAGTGATTTAAGGTCTTGAGTGGCTTCCTATTGTGTATTATGACTTGCGTGTATGGTCGAATTCAATTTGCAGTTGTTTCAGGATTGAATATGATGAGTGGTTCTATTCTAAAAGCTTAAATTGGAAATGTTGGCTGAGGTTTGACTTTTGTGAAAACATCCCTGAAACTATGTTTTGATGGCTTCGATGGGTTCGTATTGTGATTTTGGACTTTGTCGTATGCCCGGAATTGATTTCAGGAGTCCCTAGGTTTATTTGGATTTTTTTGTCGAATATTGACAATTTGAAGGTTTAGAAATTCCTTAGGCTTGACCATGGTTTGACTTCACGACTATCAGGTTTGGAATTTGTTTTTGGGACTTGGAATATATCCGTTTTGTTATTTGGATCTTTATTTCAAAGTTTGGCATCATTCCTAGTTGATTTGGTAGGAATCAGACTCGCAGTCCGATTCATGGTTTCAGTTGTTTTTTGATGGTGTGATTGCGCGAGCAAGATCATGTTATGGGTTTAGACCTGTGTTTATGTTTGGTGTGGAGCTTCGAGGGCTCGGGTGAGTTTCAAATGCATTTTGGAGTGGTTGAAAGAGTTTTAGTATTGCTGGTTTTTGCACAGATGCTTCACGTCTCGCAAATGCGATGGGATACTGCATTTACGGGATATTTTGGGAACTTTCAGGTTCACATTTGCGATGGGACCTTGGCTAGGCTTGGTCGCATCTACGATCACCATGGTAGAATTTTCGATATGTTCCACGTTCGCATTTCTGAACTTTTCGTCGCATTTGTGATGTCTACAGGGCTGTGAGGGATGCCATTCTTGCAATCATTCTTTGCATTTGCGGGGTTTGCATTTTTGCGGAGTCGTATTTGCAAACCCCAGGTCGTATTTGCGGCACCTGCAACTGAACATAAGGGCTGAAAGTCAGGATTTTAATCACATTTTCATATCTTTGGACCCTTTACTCGGTAGGAGGCGATTTTGAAGAGGGTCTTTCATCCACAATCATTGGGTAAGTGATTTTGATCAATTTCTAATTATTTTGCATTATAATATATGATATTTAACATAAAATTTGTGAGAATCGAAATGGACTTATATTTTGAAACAAAATACATATATGGACTCGGGGGGTTATGGGTCAAGACTTACCCTTGGACTCGGGTTTTGACCAGCTGGGCTCGGGTTTACTTTTGTTGACTTTTTGGTAATTGTATAAATATAATAGCTTTACTTATTGTAATCTGTTTCTCTTGCATTATTCTATGTTATCAAATCGATTTTGGTTAGATTTGGGTCGAGCGGAGGTGAATTATAAAGGAAAAGCTATTTTTCGTGTTGATTTGGCCTAGTTAAGGTAAGTATCTTGCCTAACTTTGTGTGGGAAAACTATCGCGTAAGGATTGGTTTGATTGCACTATTTGAATTACGTGGAATACATGTATATGAGGTGACAAGTGTGTACACGGCCTGATATGCGGAAATTTGACCAGTTTAGACCCTTAAGTTTCTTAAGTACATTTAATTGAAGTTGCCCTATCATGTTATACCCTCTGTTGTTAAATTTATCCTTACATGCTTTATTTTAAGTTATTAATTCATGTCCTATCTTTTATTTCCATATATATTATTTCATGCCTTAATTGTATTTGTTGCCTCTTTTATTGGCATGTTATCTCTTTCATAGTTGAGTTATTCTTATTTGAAGTCATTATTACTTGTTATGTCTTTCATTGTTGATCTTATTCTTCCGTTTCGTTGAGTTGTTGTAATTCTTGTGTTGATTTACTTGTCTTATTCTCGTGTTATTATTGTTATTGTTGTACTCGGTGTTTTTTAGCCATGGGCTATGTGTGGTTATGGTATTGAAATTGTTGTTATGAAAATATTGTGGCATATGGGAACATGTGGTGCGAGTTTTTATATTGTATTGTTATATTTTTGGCACATGTGGGATTGTTGAGAGGATTGTCGGGAGTTTGCACGTGAGTTGCCTATGCTATTGTTATTATTGATATTTGTACATGCGGCGTGACAAGGCAGTGTAACGACCCGACTGGTCGGTTTGAGAAATTGCACTCCGTTCAGCTATTTGAAGTCTCGAGTAGCTTCGTATGTTGTATTATGACCTGTGTGAGCCGCCAATTTGGGCTTTTAGGTGATTTAGAATTTTTTTGGAAGAATGATTCTCAACTAGGAAGCTTTAAATTGGAAGAGTTGATCAAGTTTGACTTTTGAGTATTTAACCCCGGAATGGATTTTTGATGGTTCTGTTAGCTTCATATGATGATTTCGGACTGGGGTGTATGCCCGGATTGGAGGTCCCAGAGTGATTTGGCGTAATTTTCCGAAAAATTGTTATCTTTGAAAAGCTTAGAATTCAAAATTTTGGCCATAATTGGATTTTTTTTATATCGGGTCCCAAATTGGATACTGAGAGTTCGAGCAGCTTCGTAACAATACTTTTGACTTGTGTGCGAAATTCGAAGTTATTCGTGCGTAGGCACTTTTTCCATTAGTTTTTGAAATATTAAAAGTTTTGGTTTCATAAAGCTTGAATTCGTTTTGATTCGTAGTTTTGATGTTATTTTTGTGTTTTGATCGCTCGATCAAGTTCGTATCATGTTTTAAGAGTTGTTAGTATATCTGGTTGGGATCCCGTAGGGCTGGGGTGAATTTTTGAGGTGGGGTTTTAATGTGTTTGGTGTTTTGGCATTATTTTGAGCATAAGCATATAATGATCCAAAGGTCTTTTTTTAGTTCTAGAGACCGGAATTCGATTTCGAGACTTCCGAGAGTTTGATAATGATTTATAGGAATGATATGCAATGTTTGGTCTAATTTTATTAAGCCGCGATTGGGTTTTTACTGCGAAACATGAGTTAATTATTTAACAAGCGAAGTGGGTATCGCGTTGACCAAATGAGCTCTGAATTGAGTTTCGACTGAATGATTAGGTTCGTGTTATTATTTGTGACTCGTAGGAGCAAGAATCGTCGAATTCCGAGTTCGTATGAGGGAGTTAGAGTCTTTTTATTGAAAAATAAATTGTTGGTGCAAGCAAGTTATAGTGCGCACCTTTAGCGACCAGATTTGGTACTTTTAGAGACGGGTATTGGAATTTTAGCGACCACATTAGTGTTTTTATTGGGCGATTTTTTTATAATCGCATTTCAACATTTTTGGAGTTCAGGCACTCGGATTTGGGCGATTTTTGAGAAGACTTCCACCATATGGATTGGGGTAAGTATTCTCTACTCAATTTTGATTATATTTCATGAATCTATCCTCGTTTTTTGGCATTTGGTTGATGATTTCAAAAGAGAAATTGGGGGTTTTTTTCTAAAATTTTATAAAGTGAATTTTCGAGTTTTGAGCATCGATACGGAGTCGGATTTGAGTAAAACTAGTCTGGTTGGACTCGTAATTGAATGGGTTGTCGGATTTTGTGAGTTTTGTCGAGTTTCGAGGTGCGGTCCCGGATTTGACATTTTTGTTGACTTTCTCCTTTTGATTAAAGATTCAACCTTTATCGATTGGGTTTGTTTCCTTTGGCATTATTTGATGTTCTTGAGTTGCTTTTGGCTAGTTTTGAGTTGTTCGAGGGTTGGCACGCACAGGATGGCATTTTTGGAGCATTGTTTGGCTTGTTCAACCATACTCATTCATTTGCATATCATATCTCATTCTCTGTTGCTATTTATTGATACACCATATTATATTTTTGGGCTGATTTCATGTCATTGTGAGCCCAAGAGACTGGAGAGATTGATGACTAAGTGAGACCGAGGTCCTGTTTGTGAATGATATTTATGGAATCGCGTTGCACGCCGCAACTTGATTTATTGATTCATGCCATGATTGGTTATTATAGCGCTTGAGCTGGATCTACCCCTCCGGAGTCTGCACACCCACAGTGAGTGTGATTTCTATTGATTCACGATGGGATCGGATTGCATGCCGCAGAAGGATTTATTAGCGTTTGGGCTGGTGCCATGTATAGTGCTGGGAAAAATCATAATTTTTCTTACTTACTCATACTTTGGTATTTTCGGTGAAAGATTTGGGTTATACTATTATACATTAGAAGTATGACTATTTTCCGTAGCCGTGAACGAGCTGAGCAACATATTTTAGAGTGATTGCTTGTAATGTTTTTCTTATGTTGTTATGAATTGTTCCTGTCTATTGGTGTGGGACTTTGACCTTTGTCAAAGCTCGACACTACTTTCAACCTAAGGTTAGGTTTGTTACTCATTGAGTACATGGGATCAGTTGTACTCATACTACACTTCTACACCTTGCGTGCAGAATTTGGATGCTTATGTTGATATGTATAGCAGGAGCTGGCATTGAAGATGTACCTGCATTCCGTTCATAGCTGCCTCTTGTTCTTTGTAGCTTTAGAATTATTAATCAGTTCATGTATATTTCAAACAGATGATGTATTTATTTCATACCAGCTTTGTAAACTCTAAATCTTAGAAGCTCGTGATTTGTACGACCAGTCCTTAGGAATTCTTTGTATAGAAGTTCGGCTATATTGTCATTACATTTATCAGTAAATCTCATTGAATCGGATTGCTGTTAATTGGCTTACCTAGCAAGTTGGAGTTAGGTTCCATCACGACTATTTGAATTTTGGGTCGTGACAAGTTGGTATCAGAGCTCTAGGTTTATAGGTTCTACGAGTCATGAGCAAGTGTCTAGTAGAGTCTTGCATACCAGTATGATGACGTCCATACCTATCTTTGAGAGGCTACATGGCATTTAGGATATACTTCCCATCTTTCTTTTCTTATCGTGCGACACTGATTCAGCTTGAAGCGTAACTCTTTGAATCCCTTCCACTCATTTGTATGTGTATGTGAGCGCTCGGTATTAGTTGTGCATCGATATCTTGTGGATTCCATGGATGAGGTGAGATATGTGTTTCCGGTGTTTTGGTGATGGGCCAGTCTGGAAGAATCGAGGCCAGGTTTAGACCGCAGCTTAGGCTCGGTAGTTTCAGTTGTTTGAGTATGTGCTTTTGGACTTATATGTCCGGTAGTGTCCTATGAGTGGAATTTATGGCTTGGTGAGTAGTTGGATGGCTATATGATAAAGTATGATGTGACTGCGGGATATGTTCAGATGGTTTGAATGTGACGATAATATTTTGCATGTGACGAGAAGATTTTTCTTGGAATGTAAAAAAGGACTATTGGGTGCTTGATTTTTGATTTAATGTGTTGTATAGTCTCGAGTTATGATCGTAATACGAAACCTTTCATGTTGTTTATTTGCATCACGAAGTAGATTTTCATGTCTTGTTGATGAGTTCAAACTCGGGAAAATTAAGGGACTGCACATTAGTCGTGGCTGTGAAAGGGTATAGAGAAATGTCAGATTGAGACTAAGCAGGTGAATTATCACTTGTGGGGTAATCTACAGATGTGTGATCCTTATAATGTTGTGTGGAGGCTTTCTTTCCTATCAGTGGGTTATATTTATGCAATTTGAGTTTGGATTGGTTGAGAAAGTTAACCTGACCTTCACGAGGATAAATGCGATATTTGCAGATGATTTGAAGCATTAGATGGCTTGCGTTACATGAGATTATGAAGGATTGAGTTGAATTCCGGTGCGGGATTATTGTAAGGCCCCTTAAAATTTCTAAAACCCGGGGTTTCATGGTGCCGAGTTAGACTTATGTGTTGATGATTGTAGAGATTCAAGCTCACCACGGTACGGAATTTTTGGGTTGAAAAGTGCATTGGGAGTTGAAGAAATTTTATTTGAAGTGCAGGGCATCAATGCGGCCCATTCTGCGATTGCTGAACTGATCTTTGGCCCGCAGGTCTGTCGCAGAATGAAGTAGAAACTTGAGCTAAGTTTAGGAACATTATGCGGTCCATTACGCAGATGCATAATCATTTCACTGGCCGCATAATCCATTGCAGATCCAGCATAAAGAATTTCGGATGGGTGTTCTGCAGAGCATTATGCGACCTTAGAATTGGTCTGCGGACCGCAGACTTGTCTCAGAGTGAAGCAGAAATGCCCAGTTCTGGAGGGCCATTATGCGGTCCATTTTGTGGATTGCAGAAGCATATGTGGTCGCATATGCAACCACAGATCTTCATCGGGGCTCCATTTTTTCTAATTTTGTAATCCGACCTTATTTCAATATATAGCCGGTGACCATTTATAAGGTAAAAATATGATATTTAGAGAGTGGGGAAGTGCTCTAGAGTGAAAGGGGTTTCCTAAACTCATTTTTTCTCAATTCTTGCTCAACTCTTGGAGAATTAGCAAAGAAAACCTCACTAAGCTTCCATCCTAAAGGTAAGATTCTACTCCCTAGCCTTCAATTTTGGGATTTAACTAAAAATAGGTAATGAGAAAAGCAATTCTTGGGTTCCGCAGCAGGTGGAACTAACCACTAATAGTAGAACACCCTTTTTCCAGCAGATTTGGTTAGCCCCACTTTCTTTCGGGGTCTTCTATCTTTAGTTCCTGTGTCTTGTGTTTGAGGTATAGCCGGGGCCGAAATTATCATGGTATTCTTTTGTATCTATTAGAGGCTCGTAGACACAGTGTGGGTTTCATATGGGTGTTGGGAAAGTTAGACTAGCCTTGTTGTATTTGAATTACTTGTTTCACTTCAACTATGTAAGTGTATGTATTTTGAGACTTGAAAAATGAAGTAACCAATTGTAATGGAAATTAGTGTTGTTCATGAATCCTCTTAGTGTTAATTGATGACATATCTTCTTGTTATTTATGGGTGAGTTGGATAGGAGGAAATCTATGAGGCTTGCTCAGTCGGATTATCTCGGTTAAGCACCGGTCGTGCTCCCCAAGGTCCGGCGTGACAATTATGCCAGTAATAGAGTGTGGGTATTATGAGTTATAGAGTGTTTTTTTCTCTGGATTTGAGCCAAGTGGGGGAGTCTGCTATCGCGAGTTGATAGCATAGTTATGTGTTGTACTGGTTTGAGGCATACTTGTGAATTAGATATGACTTGCGGAGGTTGAGATCGAGGATGATTCGAGTAAAGGAATTTCTAGATACAGGTTATGTTACACTTTATGGGTATATGCTAATCATGGAATGATTGAGTTGTTATTCATGAAAGATGTAGTGTGCATGGAGAAGGAATTTTCTCAGTTGCTTAGAGGTGTAGATTACTTCTTTGGGTGTCATCGAGCTAATGAGGCACATGTCGTTCGGCTTGTTTGGGCAATGCAATTGAGATTTGAGTATTATGAATGATCCTCGAGAAGGTTCTAATGGATTTAGGAGTTATATATAGCAATTGCGAATTTTCAGGAATTGTATATGGCTAGAATATGGGATTTACATTGGATGGTGTTGAGACTCGTTATATTTCTATATAATTATGGATTTTATATTTTTGTATCGGGAAGGTGAAGGGAACAGCTTTAGATTCACATAATATTTCTTCAGAGTAGGTGTCTTGGTTGTGGTACTTTTGGGGTGCTTAAGAAGGAATACAACGGCGTATGGGCCTTAGGGCGGTGTGGTTTTATGCTAGGATCTCTTGTGGTGAACTTACTTTAAGGATTGTGGTGTTCTAGTAAGGAGAAGTGTCAACTTGAGGGTAATTCGAAAGGAACTCAGAGAAATAAGACAACTAGGGAGTAGGTTGGATCGGCAGGGTAATGGATATATCAGTTCTTTGGGTACTTATGATGTGGTGAATCTCCGTAGGTGTTTTGTGGAAATACTCTTGGGTTTCGCGACCTACATGGCTTGGTTGAGCTAGAGTGATTCAGTTATGATGGCTTGGTTATGTGCAAATGGTTTTCGATGAGTTCTCGATGGTTTCTACCACGGTTTGAGATGGATATTTCCTATCAGCGTGAGGAGCATGTTATGTATTGTTATTTTCTCCTGGATGGGATCGAATGAAAGGTTTCTGACTGATCGGGTATGTATTCTGCTGGTGAATCAGGGTTGATTATGAGATTCTCATAATTTTCATATGATGGCATGATGGATGTGATGTGTGTGGGGGATTGAGATTTCTGTATGCAAGGTCACAGTTTAGGTTTGAAGGGAAGGTCATAAATCTTGAACAATATGGATGGTTTTAGATGTTTATATGAATGCTATTACTATGTGGTATTGCCTGAGAAGGGTGTGCATTTCAGAAGGTGCACTGAGTTTTGACTTACAGATGCTTCATTGGTATTACGGTACTTGTCTACATGATCGACTACTGATATTCAGATTTTTGCTGTAGAAAGGAAGAATTATAGAAGTACTTCTTGTGGATGATTGTGTAAGAGAGATGTGTTAGACATTCGAGTGTTGGAGTTGGGATCAGCTATGGGGATTCATGTGTTCTATGAATTTGGAGACTAGAAGTTTTTAGAAGCAGATTGTTTCGTGGTTGTGGACCGTGAAGATGTGGCAAAATCTAGCCAGATTATAGTATGCGTTATGGTTAAGTCATTTTGGACTTTCGGGGGGTTAATTATATATTTTTGGATTACCAGGGTTGATTTGGGGGCTCACTGGTAGGCCTAATGAGGATGTGTATTCTACACTGGGTTGGATTGGTTGGCTCCGTAATGCTATTATTGACGGATGTGCCACTCGTCTACAATTGATCTTATTATTATATGGTATGTTCTATGTATTACTCTTCTATGCTACAAGGAGTTGTGATTTGTTGGTTATATCACACATGGTGCAGTTCTATTTGGTCCTTGTAGTAGAATCCGAACGAGATGATGGGGTGTGGAATGGTCGATTGTGCCTTGGTTATGGCCTTTTTCCAGTTGTGATATATTATGTTGTTTTCTTCTCCATGGTTATGGTCATGCACTTCGTGTATTTGATATCGAATTGTGTATAGTTGTTGATATTGAGCATTCTGGTTTGACATATTTCATATGGGCCGGTGTTTGGATAGGGTTGCACACTGCAACAAAGTTATCTTAGCATTGCGTTATGGTGGTACTTGTTGAGCTTACGAAAAGGTTCTCTCATTTGAGTCATTTTTCATTTTTAAGTGCATTTGAATTGTTGCGTACTGGTGCACGGGTTGCACGATTTGTGGCTCTAAGTAGTTTTGGTGTGGCATGTTTGTAGAGTAGCTTGTATTTGATGAGATGAATTCTTTGGGCCTGAGGTAATTGCTATCGAATTTGATTACGGTGTGTTTGGAAGAGTGATGTCGGAAGTCAGCTTAGAATTTGGGCTATGGTTCTGGTTAGGTGAGAGAGTTCCATGACTTGTTGATCTGGTGAGTGGTTGTGAGTTCTGCATGTTTCTTTCATCATCAGCAGCGTATGAACGTTTTAGAACGAGGTTTTATTTTATATGAGGTTTATTGCCGGTACCAGGCGTGTTTTGGGCAACTACTGTAGTCAAAAGTTATTGCTGGGAGCATATGAGTTATGTGGTATATCATATGATTACATATTGGGTTATGGATATAACTTGATACAACTTGTTTAGACTTACACCGTGTGTAGGTGCGAGATTCAGGTCTTGTAAGGAATCCCGGATGTTGGAAATTGGGTTCCAAGGTTTATGGGTTAATATTGAATTAAGGATCTTCCGTTAGTTTGAGTCGTCAGGCTTACATGAATTAGGTGACGTAGGATCACCCCCAGGTAAGATTCTTTTGGCATTGTTTTGAGCATAAGCATAATAATGATCCAAAGGTCCTTTTTTCATTCTTGAGATCGAAATTCAATTTCAAGACTTCCGGGAGTTTGATAATGATTTATAGGAATGATCTGCAATGTTTGGTCTAATTTTATTAAGCCGCGTTTGGGTTTTTACTTCGAGGCATGAGTTAATTATTTAACAAGCGAAGTGGGTATCGCATTGAGCAAATGATCTCTGAATTGAGTTTCAACTGAATGATTAGGTTCGTGTTATTATTTGTGACTCATAGGAGCAAGAATCGTCGCATTCCAAGTTCGAATGAGGGAGTTAGAGTCATTTTAGTGAAAATCAAATTTCTTGTGCAACCAAGTTCTGGTGCGCACCTTTAGCGACCAGATTTGGTACTTTTATCGACGGGTATTGGAATTTTAGAGATCACATTAGTGTATTTATTGGGCAATTTTTTATAGTCTCATTTCAACATTTTTGGATCTAGGGAACTCGAATTTGGGCGATTTTTTAGAGCATTTCCACCATAGGGATTGGGGTAAGTGTTATCAACTCAATTTTGATTATATTTCATTAATTTATCCTTGTTTTTGGCATTTGGTTAATGATTTCAAAACAGAAATTGGGGGTTTTTGACTAAAATTTCATAAAGTGAATTTTTGAGTTTTGAGAATCGATTCGGAGTTGGATTTGAGTGAAACTATTATGGTTGGAATCGTAATTGAATGGGTTGTTGGATTTTGTGAGTTTTGTCGGATTCCAAGGTGCGTGCTCGGTTTTGAATTTTTGGTTGACTTTCAACTTTTGATTAATTCGACCTTCATCGATTAGGTTTGTTTCCTCTGGATTTATTTGATGTTCTTGACTTGCTTTTGGCAAGTTTTGAGTCGTTCGAAGATTGGTACGCGGGGGATGGCATTTTTGGAGCATCGTTTGGCTTGTTCAGTCATACTCATTTATTTGTATATCATATCTCAGTATCTGTTGCTATTTATTAATACACCATATAATCATTTTTGGTCTGATTTTCATGTCATTGTGATCCCGAGAGATTGGAGAGATTGACAGGGGGCCTGTTTGTGAGTGATATTTATGGAATCGGGCTGCAAGACATAGCAGGCTTTATTAAGTCATGTCGTGATTGGTTATTATAGCGCTTGGGCTGGATCTGCCCCTCCGAATTCTGCACACCCACAGTGAGTGCGATAGCTATTGATTCACGATAGAATCGGGTTGCGCGCCGCAGTAGGATTTATTAGCTGTCGGGCTGGATCTGCCTTGTATAGTGTTAAGTGGCTGAGTGTGTTGAGTGATTGAGCGTGATGAGTGGGAGTGTGATACAGTGAGATTGATTACCTTGAGAGTGTTATTACATGAGTTCATCACTGTGATGCATTGCATTTGACATGCATACTTGACATACATGCATAGTGATGCATTTCCTCATGCTACCCGATTTTGGTGACATTCATGATTTTGCATGCACATAGGCATGTAGGAATAGAGAAGTACTTTCCTCATGCTATCTGATAATTAAACATCTTATTTATTGCTGAAAGATTTTGGGAAAAATCACAGTTTTTTTGACTTACTCATACTTTGGTATTTTCGGTGAAAGATTTAAGTTTTACTGTTATACCTAAGAAGCATGCCTATTTTCCGTAACCGTGAACGATTTGAGCAACATATTTTTGAGTCATTGCTTGTATTGTTTTTATTAAATTGTTATGAATTGTTCTTGGCTATTGTTGTTGGACTTTGACCTTTGTCCAAGCTCGTCACTACTTTCATTAGGTTTGTTACTTATTGAGTACATGGGGTCGGTTGTACTCATACTACATATTTGCACCTTATGTGCGGATTTTGGATGTTGATGTTGCTGTGTATGGTGGGAGCTCGCATTGAAGATGTACCTGTGTTCCATTCATAGCTGCCCCTTGTTCTTGGTAGCTTTAGAATTTTTAATTTGTTCATGTATATTACAAACAGATGATGTATTTATTTCATACCAGCTTTCTAAACTCTAAATCTTAGAAGCTCGTGATTTGTACTACCAATCCTTGGGAATTCTTTGTATAAAAGTTCAGTTATATTATCATTGCATTTATCAGTAAATTTCAATGAATCGAATTGTTGTTAATTGTCTTACCTAGCGGGTTGGGGTTAGGTGCCATCACGACTAGTTGGATTTTGGATCGCGACCAGGGGGCTATATATGTTGGGTTTGTGCATGTGGCGAGACAGAGTGGGATAACTATTATGTGTGTGTGGTGAGACAAGGTGGTCATTTACTTTATTGTTGCACACGCGGCGAGACAAGGCGGCTATGTCGGGGATGATTTGTGATGGTCTGGGGGCATTGTCATTGATGATATTTGTGTAGTGGTGTGACTATCTTGTGTGAGTCATGCATATTGCGGGTTTTGTTGTGTTGGTTTCAATGTGCTATTCTGTGGCTTTGATCTTACTTGCTGACTCGATCTATGATAGTACACTTCCAAAATCATACATTGTAATATCAGCCCAGGAGTATAATTCTTGTTGTTCATTGATCATGTACGTGTATTCATGTATATCTGCTTTTTGTGTGAGGACTGGATTGTTGATACGTGAGTTGTCCATGCGGATATGAGATATTATTACCGTTAGCACGTGAGTTGTCTGTGTAGGTATGAGGTTACTATTACTGGTATTAGCACGTGAGTTGCCCATGCAGCGCGTACATTGTCCGTACAGTTGTAATCATGAGATGCCGTGTGATTATGATTCGTGAGTTGGGATTTGTGAAATGGTGATATTTTGGTGTGATTCTTGTCGTACATTTTATGTTGAAAAAGGTTGTGGTTCTTGTCTTCCTTATTTCCTTCCATTCATATTTTGATTGTACTTGGTTACCTGTTGTCTTTATCGCATGTATTGTCTTACTGACAATTGTTGCTTTGTTATCGTTGTTAGCCTTGTACTGATAAATTGCTTAATTGTCTTTTAACTGCCTTTATTTTTGCGTTGCTAGATTTTGTCAATATCATGCACAAGTTTTTATATCTAGTAGGTGTCTTGACCTTACCTCGTCACTACTCTACCAAGGTTAGGCTTGATACTTACTGAGTACCGATGTGGTGTACTCATGCTACGCTTGCTGCACATTTTTGTCAGATTCAGGTACCTCGGAGTGTGTCGGTCGTTAGTTAGTTGATTGTGAGCTATCGTGGAGACTTCATGGTATATCTGTCATCCTATTGGCAGGCACTGGAGTCACCTTCTGTTGTCTTTATTTACCGCTGTTTATTTTTATTCCGGAATAGTTGTACTTTGAGATTTTCTAGTGAACTCACTAGAGCTTATGACTTGTAGAACGAGTTCTGGGATATAGTACATCTATTGATGGTTGTTGCCTATGTATAGAAATTTCTGGTTCATATTTAATAATTGATTGATTTAAATTTGTTAATATCTCAGTATGTGTTAGGCTTATCGAGTCTTAGATTGGGTACCATCACGACATTCGGAAGGAATTTGGGTTCGTTAGAGTAAGCCTAGTACTTAGTATATCACCAAGTAATTTGTGCTCATTTCAATTTGGTACTTTCAAAATATCAACACTCTAATTATTTCTACATAAAGGTTCTTTCAACCGTTTAAAAACTTTTCATTTTTTCGTTTCCAAAGGATTAGAATCTTAACTTATTACAACAATTGCTTTTCGACCAGGATATGAATAGACATTTAGGTATATTAAAATGTTTAACAACCAATCGAAAACCAACTTTGATTTGTATATAACAACCAATACTCGTCGTTTTGTTGTCTACCTTCCAAACTCTAACTTGGCTGCAATTTCCTGCATTTTGTTATGTTACCCCTAAACTAATCTGCATTATTTATTTCTTTTTCTAGTCCATCAAGTTTTCTTTATTTATTTTATTTTATTTGCTTGGTTCTGAGGTCTTTGATTCAAGTCAAATTCAACCCAATGTAGATTTCTATGTCTCTTTAAAATGTTATCTAACTTTTTCGTTCACTGTGAAACTTCTTTTTTCCTTTTCTGTACTACAGAGAAATGAATATCTCATTGTTTAAAGCAAAGTTGATCATATTTGACTTTTAACAACCAACAGTATGTCGTTTTGTTGCTTAGCTACTCACTTTCAAGTTTGCCCCTTGGACCTATGGTCTCAAATAACATTCCATCACCTTGAATACATAAAATGTAATTGTTGGTATTACTGTGTTCAAAATCAGAAAACCAGAAACGGAAATACATGTTAGTTCAATAAACAAATCGTAAAAATAATTTCGAGCCCACTGAATTTACAGTGTGTTCTTAAGGAATTTAATTCTCTCACTGTTGTCCAAGGTTATGTATTAATTCCTCCCACGATAGAACGGAATTACCATTCTGTGATAGCAGCACTACAAATCACAGAACTTGAGCGAATTCAACAAACGGAGCAAATCACACTTGACACTAATATTTATTTGGAAAATAATGCAACAATGTAGAAAAGAGGGGAGAATTTTTCAGATTTTTCGTGTATGAAAAATGAGGCCAAGCCTCTAAAATTATAGACAATGAAAGGGTGAGATGAAGAGGTGCAATCCAAGAGGTACCTCTTCCATTTCCCATTCACACCCTTTAATAAAAACGCAACAATCCCCCATATGAATGGGGAATGGACATATGTGGAAATACATGCATGAAAATACTATGTGATTCGCAATTAAGAATTAATCGCATCTGGATAAGTAGGTTTCCCTTTGAACTTTCCGTAGTGAACTTATGTCGGATATACTCAGTCTATTGCTAGATTGATATATTTGAACCGTCGAGATTTGGTGTATACCTAGACAACCACAAGTCACACAATCAATCCTTAACCGTCTTTGGTTCTCACGGTTGTGTTCATTTCAGCCATGAACATCGCCTGGTTTCATGAGTGCTTAGAGAATGGGCTTTTACTTTCATTCTCCTTAAAGCGGCTTACACTTCACACTCACAAAGGTGATTTCTAAACGTGTAATCCTATAGACACACTATCTGATCATATCCTACCAGACTTAGCAAATCATTAAAAAGCTTTATGCTTTATTGACTCATCAAAAAGACTTAATACCTTGATTTCTGAACATTGTCTTCATCACGAGAATGAGTTGAGCTATTTGACAATGTTGAACCGTCATTCATAACTTTGTTTGATCGTTTTGAACCTAGCTCCTTGGATCTCCAGACTGCTAGGTAGAGTTACTGCCATGATGACTTGTCCTAGGTCTTAGCCCCATTCCCTTCGATGATCTTTCAACTGCCTCTCTATATAGGCCTTTTGTAAGTGGATCCGACACGTTATCTTTTGACTTTAAGTAGTCAATCGTGATAACACCACTAGAGAGTAGTTGTCTAACGGTATTGTGTCTCCGTCAAATGTGACGAGAGTTTTCGTTATACATAACGCTCCCTGCCCTGTCTATTGCCGCTTGACTATCATAATGTATACATATAGGTGCCAAAGGTTTGGGTTAAAATGGAATTTCTTCCAAGAAATCCGAAGCCATTTAGCTTCTTCACCAGCTTTGTCTAAGGATATAAACTCAGCCTCTAATGTAGAGCGGTCAATGCACATTTGTTGGATGATTTCCAAGACATCGCTCCTCCACCGACTATTTAGAATCGGTTGAACCGATGATCTAATTTTCATCACTATATCCCTCTATTATTGCGGGATACTTATTATAGTGCAAAGCATAATTTTGAGTATATTTCAAATATCTCAACACTCGTTACATTGTCATGGCAATTCAATCTGAACTTCCTTATGTCGTAGACTAATACATCTCGGCTTTCTATTTCATATCGCATTATTGACTACACTTAATGTAGCAATAGTATATTATAACAACAGTTGGAATGTTTAGCATCAGTTGTGGCCACAACTTTTTAATATCTAACACATTTTGCGATCACTCAGCCATTTTCAAGCATTTGTATGATATTTATTCATACTTCTATATCATATGCAAATTATAGCACCTTCATTCATGAAACAAATCCAACTTGCAATGGATTTTGGTCATGTTCATCTGTTGGTTCACCTCATTATTGACCAACATATTAATACGTCCGTTCATGAACGGTCATGTTTATACAAAACATGCAGACGTATAAAAGTCACAACCTTCGAAGTGACTTCCTTTCATAAACGAGCTAAACAATATAAATTTTCAAGAAAGACAAGTGACCAATTTCCCAATCGATAGTTTCACTCAACTAGTCTTCACTAAGACTGAACAAATAATGAGTTTATCGACTACCATATTGATTTCCAATATTTGTGGGAATATAGACATCACGTCCAATATTGGCTTTTGTCATGCATAAGCTAAGTTCCCCCACATTTCGATTTTCATGTGCCTTTTCTATTATTCGTTATCCACATATCATCAACATGACAATATTAATTGGTGAAATTTCGCATGTCATTGTTTGGATGCTTGTTTTAGTCCATAAAGTGACTTAACAAGTCGACGCATATTCTTTCTTTTCCAGGAACCACAGGTTGTTCCATATAAACTTCTTCCTCCAAATCTCCATATAAGAAGGCTGTCTTTACGTACATATGATGGATTTCAAGGCCATACACGGTGGCTAACACTATTACCATCCGAATAGATGTAATTCTAATTACCGATGAGTATGTGTCAAAGTAGTCAAGACTTTCTCGTTGTCTTAATCCTTTGGTAATCAATCTTGCCTTATATTTGTCAATAGTACCATCAGCTTGAATTTTCTCTACTTAGAACCACAAGGTTTATTTCCTGGAGGAAGATCAACCAATTCTCAAGTATGATTACTTATATGGATTCTATCTCACTATTGACTGTCTCTTTCCAATATTGTGCTTCCGAGGAAGACAATGTTTCTTTACACATTTGAGGCTCATTTTCTAACAAGAATGTCAGAAAATCCGGTCTAAAGGAAGAAGTTATCCTTTAACGTTTACTACGTCTTGGATTTTCCTAATTCAACGTACTTTACTTTGCTTCTTCCAGAGTTCGCTTAGATATTTCACTAGACGACTCACATTCCATTTTATACAGATAAATATTCTCACATATTTCAGCATTATCTGATACAATCCGTATTAATGTCGGAATTTTTTGATTTATGAACCAGAAAATGATATGCCTTACTATTTCTTGCATATCCAATGAAAACACAATTGGAACGATCGGGGCGGTCGTTCCGTGAGATTAGCCCCGTTTCTCCCGTTTATGTTTTATCATATGTTTCTTAGACTATTTATATTGTGTTGGGTCAGTGGGTTCGGGTTCGGAGTGGTCATGGTGAGAATTGAGACACTTAGTCTCTTAAATTAGCGTAATAGCTAAAAAAGTCAACTGGGAGTTGACTTATTGGTAAACGACCTCGAAATGTAGATTTCATGGCTCGGATAGCTTCTTTAGGTAATTTGCGACTTAGGAGTGTGTTCGGATTGAAGTTCGACGTCCGGTGTAGAATTAGGCTTGAATTGGCGAAAGCTAGTTTTTGGCGATTTCCAATTGACAGTGGAAATTAGGCTATCGGGGTCAGAATGGAATTCTGGAAGTTGGAGCAGGTTCGTAATGTCATTTTGGATATATGTGAAAAATTTCAAGTCAATCGGATGTTTGGTTGATTTTGGCATCATTGGCGAAATTTAGAAGTTTCAAAGTTCATAGGCTTGAATTTGATGTAATTTTGGTGTTTTGCGTTATTTTTGGTATTTCGAAGGTTTGACCAAGTTTGAATAAGGTTATGGGTTGTGATGGTGTGTTTGGTTGAGGTCCCGGGGGCCTCGGGTGTGTTTTGATAGGTTAACACATCAAAATTGGGTGTTGGAAGTTGCAAAAGTTTGTTGGTGTTCTGTTTTGGTGTCTTCCTATGCGATCGCGTGGGTAGGAATGCGATTGCATAGGCTAGTTGGGGGCAGCATGGGTTTTTATGAGCAGGTTAAGTATGAGCACTAGAGACCAGGTGGATTGCTTTAGAGATTTCTTATTCTGAAGTGGAAGTGGGAGCGGATCACCATGGACTTCGTAGTTGGACTCCCACAGACTAAAAGGAGGTTTGATGCTATATGGGTTATTATGGATCAGCTGACCAAGTCCGTGCACTTCATTCCTGTTGGTACTACTTATTCTTCAGAGCGGTTAGCTGAGATTTATATCAGGGAGATTGTCCGATTGCATGGGGTTCCAGTTTCTATCATTTCTGACAGAGGTACTCAGTTCACATCTAAGTTTTGGAGAGACGTACAGAGAGAGTTGGGTAATCACGTCAAGTTGATCACAGCATTTCATCCTCAGACCGACGGGCAGTCGGAGCGTACTATTCAGATTTTGGAGGATATGTTGCGTGCATGTGTCATTGATTTTGGGGGTTCATGGGACCAGTTTCTGCCACTCGCGGAGTTTTCATATAATAACAGTTATTAGTCGAGTATCCAGATGGCTCCGTATGAGGCTTTATATGGTAGGAGGTTCAGATCTCCAGTTGGTTGGTTTGAGTCGGGCGAGGCTAGACTATTGGGCACAGACCTGGTTCAGGATGCGTTGGGTAAGGCAAAGTTTATTCAGGAGCGGCTCGCACGGTGCAGTCTACACAGAAGAGTTATGCGGACCGAAAGGTCTGGAATATGTCTTTCATGGTTGGGGAGAAGGTGTTGCTAAAGGTGTCACCCATGAAAGGTGTTATGCGGTTCGGGGGGAGGGGAAAGTTGAGTCCCAGGTTCATTGGGCCATTTGAGGTGCTTCAGAGGATTGGGGAGGCGGCTTATAGACTTGCCTTGCCTCCTAGCTTGGCGAGTATTCATCCGGTGTTTCATGTTTCGATGCTCCGAAAATATGTTGGTGACTCATCTCATGTTTTTTTCTTCAGCACGGTTCAGCTCGAGGGTGATATGTCATATGAGGTAGAGCCAGTGGCTAGTTTGGGTCTCCATGTCAGAAAGCTGAGGTTTAAGGAGATAGCTTCAGTGAAGGTTCAATGGAGAGGGCAACCGGTGGAGGATTCCACCTGGGATACCGAGCGGGAGATGCGGGACAAATATCCTCACTTGTTCGAGGCTCCAGGTATGTTTCTGACCCGTTCGAGTATGAACGTTTGTTTAAGAAAGGGAGGATGTAACGACCCGGGCGGTCGTTTCTTGAGATTAGCCCCATTTCTCCCGTTTCTGTTTTATCATATGTTTCTTAGCCTATTTATATTGTGTTGGGTCAGTTTGTTCGGGTTCAGAGTGGTCATGGTGAGAGTTGAGACACTTAGTCTCTTAAATTAGCTTAATAGTTGAAAAAGTCAACTGGGAGTTGACTTATTGGTAAACAACCTCGGAATGCGGATTTTATGGCTCGAATAGCTTCGTTAGGTGATTGAGACTTAGGAGTGTCTTCGGAATGATGTTTCGACGTCCGGTGTAGAATTAGGCTTGAATTGGCGAAAGTTAGTTTTTGGCGATTTCCGGTCGGCAGTGGAAAATAGGCTATC
>ML318683.1:80073-141788 GCA_005239505.1 Nicotiana paniculata
GTCCGGTGTAGAATTAGGCTTGAATTGGCGAAAGTTAGTTTTTGGCGATTTCCGGTCGGCAGTGGAAATTAGGCCATCGGGGTCGGAATAAAATTCCGGAAGTTTTAGTAGGTTCGTAATTTCAATTTGGATATGTGTGCAAAATTTCAGGTCAATCGGATGTGTTTTGGTTGGTTTCGGCATCATTGGCGAAATTTAGAAGTTTCAAAGTTCATAGGCTTGAATTTGATGTAATTTTGGTGTTTTTTGCATTGTTTTTGGTATTTCAAAGGCTCGACCAAGTTTGAATAAGGTTATGGGTTGTGGTGGCGTGTTTGGTTGAGGTCTCAAGGGCCTTTGGGTGTGTTTTGAAAGGTTAACGGATCAATTTTGGATGTTGGAAGTTGCAAAGGTTTGCTGGTGTTCTGTTCTGATGTCCTCCTATGCGATCGCGTGTACCGCATAGGCTAGTTGGGGCCAGCATGGGTTTTTATGTAGTGCGATCGCATGGGTGGAGGCTGCGATCGCGTAGGGTGGTTCATGTGTGCAGTGCGATCGCGTGGGTAAGGTCCGCGATCTTATAGGATGTTCTAAGGCGCGTAAGGGGATGGGTTTTTGAGCTATGCGAAGGCGTGTGTTTGTACGCGAACGCATTGAGTGGGCTGGTCTTTGCATCGCGAACGCATCGTTGGGAATGTGATCGCACTGAGGAATATTAATTGTTAGGCAGAATGTTTTAAAGGCCATTTGTGCGAGGTTAGCTCATTTTCCTCAATTATTGAACGAGTTGGGAGCTCTTTTGAGAGGTTCTGACTGAGTGAGGTCGAGGACCTGATTTTGAGGATATGATACGCCACGAGGTGGCTTTATATTAGCGCTTGGGCTGATGGAGCACTCCGGAGTCTGTACACACCTCCGGCGAGCGCAGGTACCTACTGAGTGCTGAGTGCGGAGTGCCGAGTGATGAGTGATCGGGAGGCATGAGTGACAATGAGGTTGCCCGAGGGGCTGATACTAAGTGGATGTGAGGTGCTGAGTGATGTTCTGCTCGAGGGGCGATTTATGATTCATGTTCTTGCCCGAGGGGATACTTATGATTTATTTCATTTTTACACTAAATCCTTCGGTTATTTTTATTTCTGAAATTGTTGGAAAATATATTTTTCAAAGGATTTTTCTGGAGTTGGTTTTAAGGCATGATGATTTCATATATCTATGTATATACTGTTGGAAAGAAAGGTTTTGCATATTGTGAACTGATTATATTGATTTTAATGTGTTTCTTGCCGCTTAGACTTGATTTATTTTCAGTACTACTGAGTTGGCGTAGTCACATTACTTCCTGCACCCCTGTGTGCAGATTCAAGTGCTGATACTGAGGGTTAGCCATCTATTCCGTGCGGAGCCGGAGTTCGGGATATAGAGGTAGTTGTTCAGCGTCTGCAGCATCTCTAGTTTCCCTTCTTATTTTGTATCTAGTTATTCGTTCGGAGGTTTTGTATTATAATGGTATATCTTTTGGCATATTTCTTAGATGCTCATGACATATTGACTCCGGATTTTGGGATGGTTTGTACTATTTAACTGTTTATTTTGCCTAATGAATTCAGTAATTCTATATACTTTATGTAATGTTCGGATGTTCGGATATGGTTGGGATTTCGGAAAGAAACTGTAATTTTGTGATTGCGGGCTAGCCTAGTTCCACGATAGGCGCCATCACGGCCAGTTTAGGATTTGGGGTCGTGACATGTTGGTATTAGAGCCTAGGTTACATAGGACTCAACGGTCATGAGCAGGTTTAGTAGAGTCTTGCAGATCGGTACGGAGATGTTTGTACTTATCTTCGAGAGGCCACGGAATCCTTAGGAACAATCTTATTTTTCTTGTATTTTGTCGTGCCATCTTGTTGATTCTGGAAATCTAAACTTCTCTTGTTTCCTTCTCTCACAGTGGTGAGGACTCTCGCTATCGATCAGGATGATCAGCCACCAGCTAGACCAGCGAAAGGTCGAGGCCGTGATAGAGGTAGAGGCCATCCCATGTAGTAGCCAGGGCAGTGCCAGTTGATCCCCCTACTGTTCAGGGTCAGATTGCCACCACAGATACTCCAGCGGGGCAGCCTCAGGCACCGACAATGCCTATTGTTATTCCAGGTCTTCAGGAGGCCTTGGCCCAGATCTTGATGGTGTGTACCACCCTCGCTCAGGCAGTTGCTGCTACTTCTCAGGCTGGGGGAGGCAGTCAGACTCTAGTTGCCCGGACACCTGAGCAGGGTACTCAGGACCAGCAGGCATCAGGGCAGTTCCAGCCCAGCCAGTTGCTCCAGTTCGAGACTTCGTGGTTCCGATATGCCAGAGGACGAGCAGCGTAGACTGGAGAGGTTTAGTAGACTACAGCCTCCGACATTCGGTTGTGCCGAGGGCGACGATTCCCAGGTTTTTCTAGATACATTTCGGAGAATTCTGCGTACTGTCGGGATTTTTGAGACCAGTGGGTTCTCATTTGCTACATTTCAGTTTTCTGGTGCTGCTTTCACTTGGTGGGAGTCTTTTGAGAGGCGTAGGCCTGTTGGTTCAGCACACCTCACCTGGAAGCAGTTCTCCACTATTTTCTTGGAGAAGTATGTACCTCAGTCTCACATGGAGGAGCAGCGCAGGCTTTTTTAGCAGCTGCATCAGAGGGAGCTATTAGTGATGCAGTATGAGATGCGATTTTCGGAGTTGGTTCGTCATGCTACTGAGTTGGTCCCTACTGATAGGGAGAGGGTTAGGAGGTTCGTGGATGGCCTCACTTATCAGCTCCGCCTATTTATGACCCGGGAGAGAGTATCAGATGCTACATTCGAGTAGGTTGTTGACATTGCTCGAGATATTGAGTCGGTTCGCCCAAGGAACTGAAAGACAGGGAGGCCAAGAGGCCTCGTGGATCGGGCAGTTCTAGCGGTGCTCCTTCCAGGGAGGCAGTTTCAGCATGGTAGAGGTCGTTCATTCAGGCCCCCTCAGTCAGCCCACCCAGCTTATAGTGGTGCATCTTCGGGGCATGGTCCGCGTGGTTCTTAGTCAGGCCGTACTTCATTTGATGCCCTCCCAGCTTAGAGTGCAGCTCGAAAACCACCAGTTCAGAGTTCCTCTATGCATGAGTCTTCCAGTGACGATTCTGGTGCTAGGTGTTTCTATCAGTCCCCGCCTCTAGATCTAGGGAGTTGTTTCTAGTGTGGAGAGTTCGGGCACATGTGGAGGCAGTGTCCCCGTCGCCCTGGTGGTTCTTCTCATCAGAGGGGCCAGCCCTCGACTTCAGCTCCAGTTACTTCACCACCCGCCAGGCAGCCAGGGGTGGTAGTCAGTCAGCTAGAGGGCGCCCTAGAGGGGGAGGTCAAGCAGGTGGAGGTCAGGCCCGTATGTATGCATTTGCAGCCAGCTCTGATGTTATGGCCTCCGATGCAGTGATCGCAGGTATTGTATCAGTCTTTTGTCGAGATGTTTTGGCTTTATTTGACCCTGGTTCTACATATTCCTATGTTTCTTCATATTTTACCCATTTTCTGGATATGCCCCGTGAGTCTTTAGTTTCCTATGTTTATGTGTCAACTCCAGTAGGCGATATTGTTGTTGTGGATCGTGTGTATCGGTCATGTGTGATATCTATCCGAGGTTTGGAGACCCGAGTGGACCTACTGTTACTCAGCATGGTCGATTTTGATGTGATATTGGGCATGGATTGGTTATCTCCGTTTCATGATGTTTTTGATTGTCACGCTAAGACCGTGACCTTAGCTATGCCGGGATGTCCGAGGGTTGAGTGGAGAGGTTCTTCTGAGTAAATGCCTTGCAGGGTGATTTCCTACCTAAAGGCTCATCGCATGGTTGAGAAGGGTTGTTTATCTTATCTGAATTTCTTGAGGGATGTTAGTGGTGAGACGCCCGCTATTGATTCGGTTCCTGTGGTCCGTGACTTTCCGGACGTGTTTCCTGCATACCTGTTGGGCATGCCGCCTGACAGGGACATTGATTTTGGTATTGACCTGGTGCTAGGCACCCATCCTATTTATATTCCACCTTATCGTATGGCACTAGTGGAGCTAAATGAGTCAAAGGAGAAGCTTCACGAACTCCTAGATAAGGGGTTCATTCGACCTAGTGTGTCACCTTGGAGTGCACCGATGTTGTTTGTAAAGAAGAAGGATGGTTCTATGCATATGAGTATTGATTATCGGCAGCTGAACAGAGTTACGGAGAAGAATCGATATCATTTTCCTCGTATAGATCAGTTGCAGGGTGCCAGGGTATTTTCCAAGATTGACTTGCATTCCGGTTATCATCAGTTGAAGATTCGGGGGCCAGACATCCCGAAGACTGCTTTCAGGACTAGGTATGGTCATTACGAGTTCTTGGTTATGTCATTTGGGCTGACCAATGCCCCAGTAGCCTTTATGCACTTGATGCACAGTGTATTTCGGCCTTATATGGATTCTTTCATCATCGTGTTCATTGATGATATCTTGGTGTATTCCCGATCTCGGGAGGATCATGAGCAGCATTTGACAGTTGTGCTTCAGACCTTGAGAGAGAAGAGATTGTATGCAAAATTTTTGAAGTGTGAGTTCTGGCTTGATTCAGTAGCATTCTTGGGGCACGTGATGTCCAGTGAGGGTATTCAAGTTAATCCGAAGAAGGTAGAGGCGGTGCAGAGTTGACCTAGACCGTCATCAGCTACTGAGCTTCGCAGTTTCCTTGGTTTGGCAAAGTACTATCGTCGTTTCGTCAAGGGATTTTCATCTATTGCAGCACATATGACCAGACTGACCTAGAAGGGTGCTCAGTTCAGATGGACTGAGGAGTGTAAGGAGAGATTTCAGAAGCTCAAGTCAGCTTTGACTACAGCTCCGGTATTGATTTTGCTTACGGGTTCAGGTTCTTATACAGTTTACTGTGATTCCTCGAGAGTTGGCCTTGGAGCGATTTTGATGCAGGACGGTAGGGTAATTTCGTACGCGTCCAGACAGTTGAAGGTGAACGAGAAGAACTACCCAGTGCACGATCTTGAGGTAGCAGCTATTGTTCATGCCTTGAAGATTTAGCGTCATTATCTGTATGGAGTGCATTGTGATATATTCACTGATCACCGTAGTTTGCAGCATCTGCTTAAGCAGAAGGATCTGAATTTGCACCAGAGGAGTTGGTTGGAGATTCTCAAGGATTATGACCTCACTATTTTATATCATCCGGGGAAATTCAATGTAGTTGTCGATGCACTGAGTCGTAGAGCGGAGAGTTTGGGGAGTCTATCCTACCTTCGAGTAGCAGAGCGTCCTTTAGCACTTGATGTTCAGGCTTTAGCGGGTCAGTTGGTGAGATTGGATCTATCAGCGCCTCCGCGAGTATTGGCTTGTGTAGCCTCCATGTCTTCTCTTTATGATCATACTAGAGCACGCCAGTATGATGATCCACATTTGCTTGTTATTCAGGACAGGGTCCGTTGCGGTGATGCCAGGGATGCAGGGCCGGATTTGTGTTGGGATTTCGGAAAGAAACTATAATTTTGTGATTGCGGGCTAGCCTAGTTCCACGATAGGCGCCATCACGACCGGTTTAGGATTTGGGATCGTGACAAGTTGGTATCAGAGCCTAGGTTACATACGACTCAACGGTCATGAGCAGGTTTAGTAGAGTTTTGCGGATCGGTACGGAGACGTCTGTACTTATCTTCGAGAGGCTGCGGAACTCTTAGGAATAATCTCATTTTTCTTGAATTCTGTCGTGCCATCTTGTTGATTCTAGAAATCTAAACTTCCGTTGTTTACTTCTCTCATAGATGGTGAGGACTCGCGCTACCGATCAGGATGATCAGCCACCAGCTAGACCAGCCAGAGGTCGAGGCAGCGGTCGAGGCCGTGGTAGAGGTAGGGGCTAGCCCGTGTAGCAGCCAGGGTAGTGCTAGTTTATACCCCTATTGTTCAGGGTCAGATTCTTGCCACAGATATTCCAGCGGGGCAGGCTCAGGCATCGGCAGTGCCTATTATTATTCCAGGTCTTCAGGAGTCCTTGGCCCAGATCTTGACGGTGTGTACCACCCTCGCTCAGGAAATTGCCGCTACTTCTCAGGTCGGGGGAGGCAGTCAGACTCCAGTTGCCTGGACACTTGAGCAGGGTACTCAGGACCAGCAGGCATCAGGGGCGGTTCCAGCCCAGCCAGTTTCTCCAGTTCGGTACTTCGTGGTTCCGTTTATGCTAGAGGACAAGCAGCGTAGACTGGAGAGGTTTAGTAGACTACAGCCTCCCACATTCATTGGTGCCGAGGGCGAGGATGCCCAGGTTTTTCTAGATAAGTGCCAGAGAATGCTGCGTACTGCCGGGATTTTGGAGACCACTGGGGTCTCATTTGCTACATTTCAGTTTTCTGGTGCTGCATTCACTTGGTGGGAGTCTTTTGAGAGGAGTAGACCTGTTGGTTCAGCACACCTCACCTGGAAGCAGTTCTCCACTATTTTCTTGGAGAAGTATGTACCTCAGTGTCACATGGAGGAGCAGCGCAGGCTTTTTGAGCAGCTGCATCAGGGGAAGCTATTAGTGACGCAGTATGAGATGCAGTTTTTGGAGTTGGCTCGTCATGCTACCGAGTTGGTCCCTACTGATAGGGAGAGGGTTAGGAGGTTCGTGGATAGCCTCACTTATCATCTCCGCCTATTTATGACCCGGGAGAGAGTATCAGATGCTACATTCGAGCAGGTTGTTGACATTGCTCGAGATATTGAGTCGGTTCGCCCAAGGAGGGGAAGGAGAGGGAGGCCAAGAGGACTCGTGGATCGGGCAGTTCTAGCGATGCTCCTTCAAGGGGACAGTTTCAGCATGGTAGAAGCCATTCATTCAGGCCCCCTCAGTCAGCCCGCCCAGCTTATAGTGGTGCATTTTCGGGGCATGGTCCCCGTGGTTCTCAGCCAGGCCATAATCCATTTGGTGACCTCCCAGCTCAGAGTGCAGCTCGAGCACCACCAATTCACATCTTACAAAAGCTTGAAAATAATTTTCATATAATTTCAAGAATGCTACCAAAGTTATACTAACTACTTAGTTTCACAACATGCAAATAGAATATTTGAGATCATTGCATAATGAGCATCTACTCTTAACATTTATAACAACTGAATTTCATAAATCACAAAGAGTAGTTTTTTTAATTAAAAAATAAATAAAAATTATAGGTTAGGTGAGAGAAAATGGAAACCGTATAGTTGTCAGTTCCGTCTCTCCATGCAATAGCCTGACATGATACATTCTTTGTCATACTGAGATGTATTTACTTATAAAATAGCACTACTTTGATGAATGGCGCCAGATAAACAGTGTATATATCACTGCTTGAACACAATTTTTCAAACGTTGCTAGAGGATATTGAAATTGTCAGGCCAGAAATTACCACCACAAGTTTCTTTTCATTGCCGTCATCCATAATTGGTTAATGTCTATAAAATATAGTAGGATAGTAGGTTTAAAGACATTCTCTGCATCATTGTTACCATGTCTCCATATAATCAACAACTTACTTGCCTTAATTAATTACAGAGATTTCTTCTTTGTTTCCCACTACTAGAATAAGTAATTTCCATAATTGGTCAGAAGACCAAAGCTAAGAACTGAAGAGATTTTCTGGTTCGTAATCTCCAATTTCCATTAATGATGCCTTCATCATTCAAGACAAAGTGGTGGACACTTTTGAATTCCAAAAACCAATTTGACATTCTGATATGGTAAGGACCCGTAAAATTCTTAATCAAAAAAAGAACTCGGGGTTTCGTAGTGCCCAGTTAGATTACTGTATTATTATAGTAGATATTCTTCACTGCGAGCTTGCGAGCCGCGGTTCGAACTTTTTGGATTGAACAATACCCAGCAAACTGAGAAGAAAAAAAGTTTCTCAGACTTACGCATTTCTGTGGCCCATTATGCGGCTGCGTAATTACTCTGCAGACCGCATAATGGCCGCAGAGTGAAGCAGAAAATCTGGCCAAAATTGAGGCCATCTCGATTATGCGATTGCATAATCAATATGCAGACTGCATATTGGCCGCATAACCTCTCTTGGGTGTTCGCAAGGGAGTTCTGCGGTGCATTATGCGACCGCAGAACAGGTATGCGGACTGCATAGTTGTCGCATATTCAGTCAGAAAATTTATCTTCCTAGAGGCTATTTCAGCGGTCACTTTGTGCACCACATATCCATTATGTAGTCGCATATGAGACCACATACCTATGATGGGGCACCCATTTTTCTATTTTTATAACCTGACCCTATTTCAATATATAACGTTTGGGGCTTCATTTTGGGCGATACTCGGATCATTTTAGAGAGAGTTGAGAGCTATATATAGAGAGAGAGAAAGCTCAAACTACACAGTAAAACACATCAACCTTGCAAAAATCTTTGAATATATTCAAGTGAGGCAGCTAAATCTTGGCCCTAAGAGGTAAGGCTTCATCACCCCAGCTCTTAATTTCGAAAACCTAGTAAAAGGGGGCTAATTAGGAAGATAGATCTTGGTTGTGGGGATAGATATCTTGAATGCATGTGTTCTTAAAGTATGTGGGGAGTTTGTGAGCTAAGAATGGGTTGAGGGGTGGTAGAATCTTTCATAAAAAGAGGCTTAAATTCCTTACTACACATATAGTGTTTGATGGAGTGCTCTAGTGAGCTAGAATTACAATTATCTTTCTAACTTTGGGTTCAATTTTGTTAAATTATTAGAATAAATTGAGGTTGCTAAACCGTAATCGTCTAAAAGTACTAAAGAAAGATCAACCAGATATGTGGGCTAAACTTTATATCTCGGAATTGAATTTCATATTGTTCCCGTAAGTTTAAGTATGACCGGCCCCAAAGCTCAAATCTCTTCGTTCCGGGTTATTCCATATAAACTCATAAACGTGATCCTTTCGAACGAGCCTTATATTGAGCAATAGATGTTTAAAGTAAGGATGGCTTATTAAAATGGCATAGTCTCGAGTGGTATTTTTAATGAAAACAGGTATACCAATTAGGTGAGGAAAACTCGATGTGCTTAATACTCTTATTTGCCAGTATATGTACTGAATGCCTTGATTGAGTGTGTTTAGCCGATGATAAACTATAAAGGTACTTGAAAACGAATTAAATAAACTGGAGAAATAGAGTGTGGATAACATATATACTTGTGCCTAGCGAGGCCTATGAAATGAGAAAACATATATGAAATAGATTACGAAACGAGCCTCGACTCAACTATTTAAGATAACTTATAAAAGTGGAATTTGCCTAAAAGCTCTTTGAGGTATGTATGGCTAAAAACCCCTCGTCCTAGGAATCGAACCTCTATGGTGCTCCCCTATAAATTGTGTAAGCCTTAATCTTGATTGATGAAGGAAATAACATTTCAAACATATTTGTATTGTAAGACCTTATGTGCCATATGCATTCAAACTCTTCCATGATGCTATGTTGTTACTTGGTGAAGTATCGATGTTATGAAAAATATGTTAAATTGCCAAAGAATGTGACAGTCTCTATATGTCCATGATTCGTGTTTTCTCTCATGTGTACTTGATGTTTTGAACTGAATGACTTGTTGATGAAATTGATATGGATGTGATATATGTGGAAAGGAATTGAATTATGAAATGGGGCCTAGTGCCAGGTATGAATTAACGACTGTGGCCACTAGCATTGGAAGACTTGAAATATGTGTGTACAATGATAAATGAGATGATTGATGAAAATAGAAATGTCTTGAGTAAGATGGCCTAGTCGATCGGGCCGTGATCGGACATCATGCCGCCATGTTGGTGGTTTTGTGCAGTGAAATGAATCGAAATTGAAACATGAATTGAAATAGAAACTGATATTGTGAGAATGTCTCCAAGGGAAACGACCTAGCCGATCGGGCCATGATCAGACTCCGTATAAGAGTACGGTGGTATTGAGGATAATGAGGTGTTAATGCTAATAATGGCCCAATAAAGTTAAGATGTTTTCTCGGGAAAGCTTATGTGATTCCTTAATTGATGTTGTGGTGTTGCTTATGTTTCTCATTGAATTCTTGAATTCTTCTTATTGCATTATTGATCTTTTTCTAAAGGAGATGTGTGTTACTTCCGCATTTTGACAATCGTTAGGTTTCACTTGGACATTTGGATATTATGATTGTGACTTGATTATTTCTATGGATTTCTTCTTCTTGTATGGTTATTGTATTTCGAAAGATGACTTTTATCTTACATACTAGTACTATTCGACAGTACTAACGTCCCTTTTGCCGGGGGCGCTGCATCTTAATGGATGCAGGTGGTTCCACAGTAGGCGGCAGTGATCAGCGATAGTGGTATATTCCTTCCAGCTAACTTGATCCTCACTTCATTTCGGGGTCCTATGTTATTGGGTTATCATGTACTTTTCATTTGAGGTATAGCCAGGGGCTTTTTGCCGGCATTTTCATATTTCTCTTTAATTGTATTTAGAGGCTCCATAGACAGGTTGTGGGTGGTGTCGGGTATTGGAATTGGATTGAAAAATGTTGGTATTTGGCGAATATGTTTTCTTCATATCTAATAATTGTAATAATCTGGTTATTATGGTTGAAACTGCCAATGGAAACAAAAAGTGAAAGTTATTAATGATATATTTACAAAGTATGATTAGTGGAGTTCACCTCCTCTTTATTCACGAATTAGTTAGATAGAATAAGACCTATCAGGCTTGCTCAGTCGGGTTTACTCGGTTGAGCGCCGGTCGCGCCCCTCAATTTTAGGGCGTGACAGATATCCTCCATCCAATTAAAATATGAGGAAACTATCAAACATGAATAGTTTTATAATTGGATGTTGACCGTCTCATCAAATTTGTTAATGGTTGGAACGATAAGTTTCACGTAGCACTTCCTTTTTCCTTCTTTGTCATTTACAACCAATTGACTTCATGCGTACTATATATGTTTGAAGCCTCATACAAGTAACGAAATCTTTCGATCTCTATGGCAGACAGTCGATCTTAGTTTCACTTCAAATATGTTCCTCTATTACTAAATTCCTTAAGATTGTTGTATTACTGTATTCAAATCAGAAAATTAGAGAAGGAAACACATATTAGTTCAATAAACAAATCGTAAAAATAATTTCGAGCCCACTAAATTCACAGTGTGTCCTTAAGGAATTTAATCTCCTCACTGTTGTCCAAGGTTATGGATTAATTCCTCTCAGGATAGAACAGAATAACTATTTTGTGATAGAAGCACTACAAATCACAGAACTTCAGCGAACTCAACAAACAGAGCAAATCACACTTGACACCAATATTATTTGGAAATTAATACAACAATGTAGAAAAGAGGGGAGAAGTTTTTAGATTTTCCATGTATAAAAAATGAGGCCAAGACTCTAAAATTATAGACAATTAAAGGGTGAGATGAAGAAGTGCAATCCAAGAGGTACCTCTTCCATTTCCCATTCACACCCCTTAATAAAAACGCAACAGTAATAATAAAGTTTCGTGGTTGTTTGGAACTTTGGATCATATGTTGTTCTAAAATGCATGTTTGTTTGTGTGAAGAATAATATTAAAAAGGGGTCTTAAGATAATACTAAAGTATAGGTGAATAATAACAGGGAGATTATATGTACAAATTATTTATTTCAAGATTTTTTTAAATATTTTAATTTTTCGTATTGATTTTTGAACAAACAGGAAATAGTTATATTAAAAACTACGTAGTGTTTCGTACATAACATTCATAATTTGTGTCAATAAGGACACATTGATTGCCTAAGCTTGCTAGTATATTGCAAGCATCAGAAGATAATAACTTAACAAAAATATAGTGTTCTTTTTGTTCACTTTCCACAATAGAGTCTACATAAGGGGGGAGGGGGTGGGGCAGTACAAAATGTTGTTTTCCCTTTGTATTAGCCTTCTTTTCCAGATGATGAGCTATCCTATTCTCTTGCCTGAATATGTTCTGGAGGGTTACCTTCTGTTGGTGCATGAACAGTCTGCATTCATTAATAATGTTATCATATAATATGTTGCCTTGTTGTATAGAGTGGATTACCTCCGTGGAGTCTATCTCTATTTCAAGAGGTAACATTACCTATTCTTGTTTTGCTTTGAGTCCCTCTATGAGAGCCTTCATTTCTGCATGCAGTGAGCCGCTAGCATGGGTAGATTTTGAAAATCTAATCACCCATTTTCCATTGGCATTTCTAAATACACCTCCTAAGCCACATTTTTTATTATGGTTATTGAAACTAGAATCTATATTGAGTTTAAACCATCCTTTTGGTGGTTTGTTCCACTTAATATTTATGGAGAGTTTTTGGGGGGTTTTCAGGCTCTTTTCAGTGAGGCGCTTAAACTCACTAGCCCTCTGGATAATTTGAATACAATTTATTGGATTGTCAGTATTTTTCTAATTGTTATTATTCCTATTTAGCCAGATGTGCCAGATGGAAAAAGGGAAGAAGGAATTCCAATTAATAAACTTATTTTCTAGAGGGTAATCGAACGCTTTTAATTGAAGAAGCCAATGTTCGTCATTCTCTTTATAAAAAAATTTCCACCCAAGACTATCCCACAAATGTTTGTTGGCTTTACAATTGAAGAAAATATGGGTTATGAACTCCTCAACTGTAACGACCCGACCGGTCATTTTGACAATTTAAGCTCCGTTTGGTGGCGTAAGGTTATGAAGAACTTCACATTGGGGATACTGACATGTGTGCATGGTTGGATTCAGTTACCGGATAATCCGTAGTCGAATTGGGAGGCAATTTCAATTTTTAGAAGCTTAAGTGATGGAAGTCGACCAGAGGTTTGACTTTTGTGTAAACGGCCTCGGAATGAGTTTTGGGTGATATCAACAGCTTTGTATGATGATTTTGGACTTAGGCGCGCGTCCAGAATTGGTTTTGGAGGTCCGTAGAGTAATTTGAGGTAAATTGGCGAAAGTTAGAATTTCGGCGATTTCGGTCGATAGGTGAAATTTTGATATCGGAATGGTTGTAGGTCCGTTGTGTTATTTGTGACTTCTCTGCAAAATTTTACGTCATTCCGGGTTGAATTGATAGGTTTCGGTACGAGTTTGGATATTTGAAGATTTGAAAATTCATAACTTTGATTTTTTATTTGATTCGTCGTTTTAGTGTTGTTTTATGTGATTAAAAGCCTCAAGCGATTCCGCTTGAGGTTATATGACTTGTGTGTGTGGTTGGACGGGGTCCCGGGGGCCTTGAGTGTGTTCCAGATAGGCTTCGGATCAGCTTTCCCTCATTTTTCCACTGCTGAACTTGTCTTCTGATTTCCTTCTATGCGATCGCATAGTGTTGCTCTTGGCCCCCCTCCCCCCAGTTTTTCCTTCAAGGCGATCGCATCCCATGCTTCGCGATTGCATAGTGCAGTGTTTGGCAGCAGATAATTCCTCCTCCGCGGTCGTGCAACTGAACTCGCAAACGCATTGTGCACATTTTTGGCAGTGGTTATTTCTCTTATATGTGATCGCATTGATGCCTTCGCGATCGCATGGCACCTTTTTAGCCAACGATGATTCTTCTTCTATGCGATCGCATCCTTTGGTCCGCGATCGCTAAGATCAAATATCTGGGCAGACAAAATATAATCCAAAATCGAGGGTTTCACCATTTTTATCATATTTTGACTTCTAGAGCTCGGTTCTGGCAATTCTTTGAGGGTTTTTCACACAATTCGAATGGGTAAGTGTTCTTCAACTAGAATTAAACATATTCCATGAACTAGTCCTTGTTTTTATCATATAATTTGTGTTTTGAGTTGGGAAAATTGTGGGTTTTGAAAGAAAATTCCTAAATTGAAAATTCATGATTTGAGGGACCAAATGATATCGGAATTAGATAAATATTGTATGGTTGAACTCGTATCGGAATAGGGAATTTAATTTTCTAAAATTTGACGGGTTCCGAGGTGTGGGCCTGCGGGTCAACTTTTGGGTCGATTTTTATAATTTTGTAAAGATTGAAACTTTATTATTTGGAATAGTTCCTCATACGTTTTATGTGTATTTTGAAGTTGTTTTAGTTGATTATGAGCCGTCCGGAAGTATTTTGCCCGAGAAGTCCATATTCGAGTACCAGGTTGTCATCTTCGAGGTAAGTATCTTGTCTAACCTTGTGTAGAGGAAACTACCCCTTAGGATTTGAGTCTTCCATGTTGATTGTAGTCTGTGTACGCGAGGTGACGAGTGCGTATTCGGACTTGCTTGTGTAAATTTGCCCTTTTTGGATTCTTAGGTCTCTATACTTCTTGTGTACGAACATGTAATTACTATGACCGCATTCTTGATTACTAATCTTATCCTTTCCTGCTTAAATTAGAATTACTTGCTTTTAGATTCCCTCGTTGTTTATTTGATCTTAATTGGCTTAATGAATATTTTACCTCTTCTATCATCATGCTTCATTTTCCTTCATAAACTGCCTACTTAGCTAAAATTTGTATTACCTCGCCCTATAATTGTTTAGTAGTAATTGGAGTATTATATGTTGGTGTCAAGCATGCCCATGGGTCGTATATCGTGATTGGTATGATCTTTCATTAAACACTACTTAGGCTTAACTTGATGATTATACATGTTGATGATTCTCTTGGCATTTCCTATTGCGGAGCATTGATTCAAGTTGGCACTTATTTCCTGAAGCTAATTAATTAAGCAAGATTGGTTATAGTTGTTTCCCTTTTCGGGATGATATTGTTTCCATTATTGACTCCCTTACCGGGGCAGTATAGTTTCTATTATTGTTCATGCTGTTGATGATATTGTTTCCATTTTTGACTCCTATGCCGGGACAATATAGTTTCTATTATTGTTCATGTTGTTGATGATATTGTTTCCATTGTTGACTCCCTTGCCGGGACAGTATGGTTTCCATTATTGTTCATGTTGTTGATGATATTGTTTCCATTGTTGACTCCCTTGCCGGGACAGTATGGAATTTTTTATGTTGTTGATTCCCTTGTCTGAATGTTATCATTGCATTTGTTTGGGTGAGAAAGAGTGTAAAGCACGAAGGGTGATGTTGTGCCATTGTCTATATTCATTATCATGTGAGGAAAGAGTGTAAAGCACGAAGGGTGATGTTGTGCCATTGTCTATATTCATTATCATGTGAGGAAAGAGTGTAAAGCACGAAGGTTGATGTCGTTCCATATTATTAAAATTAAAAGCACGAAGGTTGATGTCGTGCCATATTATTGAGAGTAAAAGCACGGAGGTTGATGTCGTACCATATTATTGAGAGTAACGAAGGTTGATGTCGTGCCTTATTATTGAAGTTAAAATCACGAAGGGTGATGTCATGCCATATTATTGAGGGTAAAAGGACGAAGGGTGATGTCGTGCGTGATATTGTGATTGAGTGCTAATGCAGGAAGGATGATGTCGTGCCATATTATTGTGAGTTCATGGCACGAAAGGTGCTTTCGTGTGGGTGAGGACGAGGGACATACATTATGATGTGATATTTGTTTCCCCTTGTATACATTGTGCCTTTACCTCGAGTTGTTATTGTTGTACTTAATATTTGGTGTGACTTATTGTTGTTTCCCTGTACTTGACTTTTATCTCAATTATTGTTGCATTGTCCATGTCTTTTACATGATTAATTTGCTTAACTTACGTGTCGTATCTGTCGATTTCTATGGGAAGGACGAGAGTAAAAGCACGAAGGGTGATGCCATGCACTTGTTCTATCGGAAATTAAGTTCGAAATACATTTATTGGGAAATTATATTTTAAAAACGCTTATCTTGAAAAAATCACATCTAAAGACTTTCCTTCTGTAAAGTATATATACGTATTCGGAGGAGGTACTTTTCAAAAGAAATTTTCTATTTTGAAGCCAATATATTTAAGGTCTTTAATATAAACTGGAAGGTGAAAGGTTATATTCGAAGGTTTGATTAAATTGTTGGAGTTGTTGGATAAGGTCAGAGGTGGATGTTATCACAGTGCTGAGTTATTACTTGTTCTTACTGTATTGTGGGTTTCGGTTTCTGGATGTGTTCTCGTCCATTTTTCTGAGTAATATTATGATTTCCGTCAATTTATTATTGTTTTTCCTCCCGCATTGCATTGTTATGTAGTTAATTATATTGTGTAATCCTTGTACGGATGTCATATTCTGTCATTTTCTATATTTATTCATGTTTGTTTTATTAGACCAGTAGGCGTCTTGACTAGTCCTCGTCACTACTTCATCGAGGTTAGCATTGATACTTACTGGGCACCACTGTGGTGTGCTCATACTACACTTCTCCACATTTTTTTGCAAATTCCAGGTTTTGCATAGCCGGTCGATCATTAGTTAGCAGCGCGGTTGCTGTGGTGGAGACTCAAGGTAAAACCGCTCCAGCGTTCGCGGGATTTGGAGTCACCATCTTATTTTTCTTATACACTGTGTACACTTTCCAGAACAATGGTATTTAGAAATTATAGTGTAAATTCTGTAAAGCTTATGACTTGTACTTACCAGGTTTTTGGAAGATGTGTAAGGTGTAGAGACTTATTTTAGAAAAACATTTAAGTGATTCTTGTATTGTGATTGATGTTTATTAATGATAGGCTTACTTAGTCCTTAAGACTAGGTGCCGTCACGATACCCAACGGAGGGGAAATTGGGTCGTGAAAATTTGGTATCAGAGCTCTAGATTCATAGGTGCTACGAGTCATAAGCGAGTTTGGTAGAGTCTTGCGGATCGGTACGGAGACGTCTGTACTTATCTTCGAGAGGCTACGGGACTATTAGGACAATTTCACTTCCTTCATTCCTATCGTGCGAGTTCATTGATTTTGAAGTTTGAAATTACCGTTCCATTCTCTCACTAGTAGTGAGGACACGAGATGCGATTCCTGATAATATTACCCCCGGAGTAGAGGTCGTTAGGGGTAGAGGCAGATGTCGACAAGAAGCACGTGCCACAGTCAGATCACCTACCAGAGCAGCAATTGAAGAGCCGCCGGTAGTTCCAGTGAGGGAACAGGTACTGGAGGAGCCTGTTGTTATGCCCGGTCTTTAGGAGACCTGGGCACAGTTTTGATCATAACTGGTACATTGACTCAGGGGGGATTGATTCTGGGTGCACCAGCTACTTCACAGATCAAGGAAGGAGTTCAGATTTCCGCCGCCTACACTCCAGAGCAGTGAGATCATGTTGGTCAGGTTCCAATTGTCATGGAAGCACAGAATGTGGTTTCAGTTCAGCCCGTGGTTAGGGCAGCAGCATCGGAGGGAGAACAACTTAGACTTGAGAGCTACAAGGAATACCAACCTCCTACTTTCAGAGGATTGGCGACAGATGATGCCAAGGTTTTCTGGAGGAGTGTCACTGCATTCTTCGTGTTGTGGGGGTTGTGGAGACGAGCGGGTTGATTTTGTCACATCTCAGCTCAGAGGAGCGGTTTGTCAGTGTGGCGGGCATATGAGTTGGGCTAACCCGGCCGAGTCAGCTTCCTTACATGGGGTCAGTTTTCAAAGATGTTCTTGAGGGAGTTTGCACCTCAGTCCCTCCGAGAGGCATGGAGCACGGAGTTTGAGCAGTTGAGTCAGAGCACTATGTTAGTATTAGAGTATGCTTTCAGATTCAGTGAGTTGGACAGATATGCACCTCCCTTGATTGCTTCAGTTAGGGGGTGAGTCCCTAGATTCATTGAGGGGCTCAGGCTTGATATTCGATTCGGCGTGACTCGAGAGTTGGAGTCAGATGTCTCGTTACAGTAGGTGGTAGGGATCGCTTGCCGGTTAGAGGTCATGTGGGACCGGGAGCGGGAGGATAGACGAGATTAGGAGAGAGAGTTCAGGGAGGCGAGAAGGCCTCGTAGATTAGAGAAATCCACTAGTCCTTAATATGGAAGCAGGGTACCCCACAGTAGAGGTTTTGTGGGTCAGCCAATTCAGTTGCATTACCAGTTGTGCATGGGGTTTTAGGTACTCATGTGTCTTAGAGTACTCGTATTGTATGGCTTCCACAAACACGTCGGCAGAGAGGTTGTTTTGAGCGTGGAGATGTTAGCCACAGGGTGAGATATTATTCCAGGATCTAGACAGGTGTGTCATGTTAGGGGTATTCAGGTGAGTAGAGGCCGCCCAAGAGGGGGAGGCCCGGCCCGTTGATGTGTTTCATATAGTAGGCTGAAGTCTGTTGTGCTAGATATTATCATACAGCTATATTTTGATGTGTTATAGAGGGGCACCATTTGTATTTCATTATAGTTCTACTGGTCGGAACGAGTTTCCCTTATTTTTTGCTTTAATGATAAGTGAGTTTCATGCTTTGCACTCTATTTTTCATGCTTGCTCCTGTTGGGAGATTCTATGAGTGGTAACTCGTGTCTATAATTGTTTTATTCATCATTTAGAGTGGTGAGACTAGAAGTGAGTCCTTGTTATTCATGATGGTAGGCTTAATGTGATTTTTTCTAAGTGTTATGTTTGTGAGATGTGATTTGATACTCCATCGAGATATGAGTTCAGTGAGCGTTATGATTTTATCACCCGAGATGAGTTAGTGGGGAATTTCAATTGGTATGATATATTTTTGGTATGCGATTTAGAGATGAGGGAGAGGTCCTCGTGATATTTGTTATTCGATATGTTGGGACCGGGCTGAGTACCGCGGTGGAAATTTTATCAGGATGAGATCCTTGTGATTAGTTCATATGATTTGCTTCTTCCTTGATATATTGCTTTTTTTTAAGTCAGTATTGATAGAGAGTCGTGCCTATGGGATTTTTTGATAGTTCCTTTATATGTTTCTATTTTTATATTTAGTCATTTTGTTATGTGCTTCTTTAGTTTAGCTTGCGGGATGTGTGCCCGGTGGTGTTAGTTTTGGCTCGGTGATTCGGCTGTGTAATAATGAGGTCTTCATGTTTATTGCATCATTATCAGTATTATGGGGCTTGGAAACAGAGTTCTTTCAGATGTGAGGCTAATTGCTAATGCTGAGTTAATTTCAGGCAGCTATTATGATCAAAAGTGTGATTTGAGCCCATGTGTGATGTGCTATATTGTGTGGCCGTACCTTATGGGTATAGTCATGAGTTAATGCATCTATTTGAGGCTAATGTCGGGTACGGATTTAGAATCGGGTCATTTGGGAATGAGTAGAAGGTGATGATGAGGTATGAGGCTTATCGGCGATAATGGGAAGGCTATATTGCAGTTGTGATTGTTCCATCAGGCTTATGTAGGTTGGGGTCACGTGGGATCACCCGCAGATGTGTGTTGGAAGTGTGCAATCAGTGATTGGATGAGTTCGACGTGAATCTTGGCACGTTCGAGGACGAACGTTATTTTTAAGAGGGGGAGGATGTAATGACCCGACCGATCGTTTTGAGAATTTAAGCTTCGTTCGATGACATAAGGTCATGAACAGCCTCACATTGGGTATACCGACCTGCGTGCGTGGTTGGATTCAGTTAGCGGATAATCCTGTGGTCGAATTAGGAGGAAAATTTCAATTTTTGGAAGCTTAAGTGATGGAAGTTGACCGGAGGTTTCACTTTTATGTAAACGGCCTCGGAATGAGTTTTGGGTGATGTCAACAGCTTCGTATGATGATTTTGGACTTAGGTGCGCGTCCGGATTTGGTTTTGGAGGTTCGTAGAGTAATTTGAGGTAATTTGGTGAAAGTTAGAATTTCTGCTATTTCGGCCGATAGGTGAAATTTTGATATCGGGCTCGGAATAGAATTCTGGGAATGGTTGTAGGTCCGTTGTGTTATTTGTGACTTGTCTGCAAAATTTCACGTCATTCCGGGTTGAATTGATAAGTTTCAGCACGAGTTTGGATATTTGAAGATTTGAAAATTCATAAGTTTGATTTTTGATTTGATTCATCGTTTTAGTGTTGTTTTATGTGATTAGAAGCCTCAATCGAGTCCGCTTGAGGTTATATGACTTGTGTGTGTGGTTGGACGGGGTCCCGGGGGCCTCGAGTGTGTTCTGGATAGGCTTCGGATCATCTTTCCCTCATTTTTCCACTGCTGAACCTGTCTTCTGGTTTCCTTCTATGCGATCGCATAGTGTTGCTCTTGACCCACCCCCCACCCCCCCCACCCCAGTTTTTCCTTCAAGGCGATCGCATCCCATGATGCATAGTGCAGCATTTGGCAGCAGATAATTCCTCCTCCGCGGTCGCACAGCTGAACTCGCAAATGCACTGTGCACATTTTTGGCAGTGGCTATTTCTCTTATATGCGATCGCATTGATGCCTTCGCGATCGCATAGCACCTTTTTGGCCAGAAACATTTCTTCTTCTATGTGATCGCATCCTTTGGTCCGCGATCGCTAAGATCAAATATCTGGGCAGACAGAATATAATCCAAAACCGAGGGTTTCACCATTTTTATCATATTTTGACTTCTAGAGCTCGGTTCTGGCGATTCTTTGAGGGGTTTTCACACAATTCGAATGGGTAAGTGTTATTCAACTAGAATTAAACATATTCCATGAATTAGACCTTGTTTTTATCATATAATTTGTGTTTTGAGTTGGGAAAATTGTGGGTTTTGAAAGAAAATTCCTAAATTGAAAAATCATGATTTGAGGGACCAAATGATATCAGAATTAGATAAAGTTTGTATGGTTGAACTCGTATCGGAATAGGTAATTGGATTTTCTAAAATTTGATGGGTTCCGAGGTGCGTGCCCGAGGGTCGATTTTTATAATTTTTTAAAGATTGAAACTTTATTATTCGAAATAGTTCCTCATACGTTTTATGTGTATTTTGAAGTTGTTTTAGTTGATTTTGAGCCGTCCGGAAGTCTTTTTCCCGAGAAGTCCATTTTAGAGTACCGGGTTGTCATCTTCGAGGTAAGTATCTTGTCTAACCTTGTGCGGGGAAACTACCCCTTAGGATTTGAGTCTTCCATATTGATTGTAGTCCGTGTACACGAGGTGACGAGTGCGTATTCGGACTTGCTTGTATAAATTTGCCCTTTTAGGATTCTTAGGTCCCTATACTTCTTGTGTACGAAGTTATAATTACTATGATTGCATTCTTGATTGATAATCTTATCCTTTCCTGCTTAAATTAGAATTACTTGCTTTTAGATTCCCTGATTGTTTATTTGATCTTAATTGGCTAACTGAATATTTTACCTCTTCTATCATTATGCTATATTTTCGTTCATAAACTGCCTACTTAGCTAAAATTTGTATTACCTCGCCCTATAATTGTTTAGTAGTAATTGGAGTATTATATATTGGTGTCAAGCATGCCCATGGGTCGTATATCGTGATTGATATGATATTTCATTTATCACTAATTAGGCTTAACTTGATGATTATACATGTTGATGATTCTCTTGGCATTTCCTATTGCGGAGCATTGATTCAAGTTGGGACTTATTTCGTGAAGTTAATTAATTAAGCAAGATTGGTTATAGTTGTTTCCCTTGCCGGGATGATATTGTTTCCATTGTTGACTCCTTTGCCGGGACAATATAGTTTCTATTATTGTTCATGTTGTTGAAGATATTGTTTCTGTTGTTGACTCCCTTGCCGGGACAGTATAGTTTCTATTATTGTTCATGATGTTGATGATATTATTTCCATTGTTGACTCCCTTGCCGGGACAGTATGGTTTCCATTATTGTTCATATTGTTGATGATATTGTTTCCATTGCTGACTCCCTTGCCGGGACAGTATGGTTTCTATTATTTTTTATGATGTCGATTCCCTTGTTTGAATGCTATCATTTCATTGTTTGGGTGAGAAAGAGTGTAAAGCACGACGGGTAATGCCGTGCCATTGTCTATATTCATTATCATGTGAGGAAAGAGTGTAAAGAACGAAGGTTGATGTTGTGCCATATTATTGAATTTAAAAGCACAAAGGTTGATGTCGTGCCATATTATTAAAATTAAAAGCACGAATGTTGATGTCGTGCGATATTATTGAGAGTAAAAGCACGAAGGTTGATGTCGTGCCATATTATTGAGAGTAAAAGCACGAAGTTTGATGTCGTACCATATTATTGAGAGTAAAAGCACGAAGGTTGATGTCGTACCATATTATTGAAATTAAAAGCACGAAGGGTGATGTCGTTCCATATTATTAAGAGTAAAAGCACGAAGGATGATGCCGTGCGTGATATTGTGATTGAGTGTTAATGCACGAAGGGTGATGTCGTGCCATATTATTGTGAGTTCATGGCACGAAGGGTGATTTCGTGCGGGTGAGGACGAGGGACATGCATTATGATGTGATATTTGTTTCCCCGTGTATACATTGTGCCTTTACCTCAAGCTGTTATTGTTGTACTTAATATTTGGTGTGACTTATTGTTGTTGCCCTGTACTTGACTTTTATCTCAAGTATTGTTGCACTGTCCATGTCTTTTACATGCTTAATTTGCTTAATTTACGTGTCGTATCTATCGATTTCTATGGGAAGGACGAGAGTAAAAGCATGAAGGGTGATGCCGTGCACTTATTCTATCGGAAATTAAGTTCGAAATACATTTATTGGGAAATTATATTTTAAAAACGCTTATCTTGAAGAAATCACATCTAAAGACTTTCCTTCTGGGTTTCTGTTTTTGGCTGTGTTCCCATCCATTTTTCTGAGTAATATTATGATATTCCTTCAATTTATTATTGTTTTTCCTCCCGCATTGCACTGTTATGTAGTTAACTATATTGTGTAATCCTTGTACGGATGTCATATTCCGTCATTTTCTATATTTATTCCTGTTTGTTTTATTAGTCCAGTGGGTGTCTTGACTAGTCCTCGTCACTACTTCATCGAGGTTAGCCTTAATACTTACCGAGCACCGCTGTGGTGTGTTCATACTACACTTCTGCACATTTTTTTGCAAATTCCAGGTTTTGCATAGCCGGTCGATCGTTAGTTAGCAGCGCGGTTGCTATGGTGGAGACTCAAGGTAAAACTGCTCCAGTGTTCACGGGTTTCAGAGTCACCGTCTTATTTTGCTTATGCACTATTGTACTTGTTCCAGAACAGTGGTATTTAGAAATTATAGTGTAAATTCTGTAAAGCTTATGACTTGTACTTACCGGATTTTGGGAAGATGTGTAAGGTGTTGAGACTTATTTAAGAAAAACACTTAAATGATTCTTGTATTGTGATTGATGTTTATTAATGATAGGCTTACTTAGTCCTTAAGAGTAGGTGCCATCACGATATCCAACGGAGGGGAAATTGGTCGTGACATCAACTTTGTATTTGCATACAGGGCAGCTGGGATCAATGTTTAAACCAATTTGTGGGAGGTATTTTTCTGCATGGTAGACACTGCCAAAAGAAGAATTTAATCTTATTAGGGCAACTTAGATTCCAATTCCATTTGAACTCTAATTGATTGTTTGGGGAGGGGAGGGGGTGGGGTTCTTTTAGAGTGTAACAAGACTTGGTTGTAAAAAAACCTTTTGTATTTAGTGACCATATTGGAATATCACTGGCACGACCCTTAAAACGAATTCTTGTCTTAGTAATATTTTCCTTAATATCATTAGGGATGTTAAGCGGTAATCACTAATAGAGAGAGGACCTGCCACCGCTTTTCTAAGACTTCTTATATTTGGAATTCAATTTGTCTCCCATATGTTCATATTGGAATGGTAATGGAGGGACTATGTAATACCCTTTGAGCATAATTTCCATCCTCTTTGAATACTTCTCCATATGAAAGAGCTTTAATTTTTGGAAATATTAGTTCCATAAGAAGTGATGATTAGTTTGGCCCAGGAGGGTTGTATCATTTGTAAGAATTGTAAATACTAGGCTAGCTAGTGTGTATAAGTTCTTAGCATTTGCATTATGGATACCTAGACCTCCATTGGATTTTGGTAGGCAAAGAGTAGACCATTTAACTAGATGAATTTTCCTTTTTTCTGTGGTGCTACACCATATAAAGTCCCTTTGAATCTTATCATTCTTAATAAGGACATTTTTAGGAAGTAAGGTTTATTGCATATAGTCATTGGGTATTGAATTAAGGCAAGAATGGGATAGGGTTGTTCTCCCTGCTAAATTAAAGAATTTCATTTTCCAGTATGCTAGCTTAGCTCTCATTTTGTCAATTATAAATTGGTAGTCTCTAGGACTTGGACATTTGTTTAATATAGGGAATCCTAGGTAGGTGCCAATATTATCACATTTCTTTATACCTAGTCTAGTTGTAACATCCTTAATTTTTGAAGTAGTGCAGCTATTTGAAAAGAGAACCTTTGATTTAGCATTGTTAATATGTTGTCCTGATAAGTCACAAAACTGGTCTAGTCCATTTTTAATAGCTTGGCATGATTTATCATTAACCTTAACCATCAAGGTAAAATCATCTGCAAAAAATAAGTGAGAAAATTTTGGACATCTTTTTCCTATGCTTATTGGATCTCAATTCCTAATGTCCACTTTATGGTTTATATATCTTGTTAACATTTCTAAACAAAGGATGAATATATAAGGTGAGATGGGATCACCTTGCTTGATGTCTCGACTTGGCTCAAAGAATTTTGTGATGGAACCATTAACTAAAACTGCTATACTACTTGTTGAAATACAATTTAATAACAACTTGGAGAATTTAGGATGGAATTTGAAGTATTTTAGAGTGTGCTGAACAAAAGACCATTCCAAACGATCAAATGACTTTTCTAGATCAATTTTTAATATCATTTGGCCTTGTTTACCTTTTATTTTATTTTTAAATTGGAAACAAGTTCTTGGATGATGATTGCATTATCAAAAGCTCTTCTAGTTTTCACGAAACTTGCTTGGAAGGAGCTTATCAATTGTTCTAGGAATGGTTTTAAGCAATTTGCTAGGATTTTTATAATTAATTTGTAGACAGTATTGCAAAGCCCTATTGGTCTGAAATTTCGGATGTTATTTGCATTAGAGACTTTAGGGATAAGACAAAGATAGGTTTTATTAATGTATTTGGGAATTTCCTGATTTGTAAAAATATCATGACAAAGATTAGTTACGGAAAGGCCAACGGCTTTCCAATATTTTTGAAAAAAAAAAGGTTGAGGCCATCAGACCCTGGAGATTTGAAAGGTTTAAATGAATAGAGAGCCCTTTTAATTTCAATATCCAACAAGGGACTGTCTAGAGGGCTTAGATCTAAATTAATATGTGTAGAGGGGTTTGCCAGTGGACTAATCTAACTAGCTTGGGAGTGAGATGTTGTGAATGCATTTGAGAAATAATTGAGCACATGTGACATAATTTGATGGTGTTCATTGATCCAATTTCCAGCATCACCCTTACAGAAATTAACCTTGTTTCTTCTTTTTCTATTAATGGCTGAAATATGGAAAAACTTTATGTTAGCATCGTCTTCGTATAACCACATTATCCTAGATCTTAATTTCCAATAATCCTCTTTGATTTTAAGGATATCATTTAATTCCTTTTTTAATTCATATTCCAGAGTTTGAAGGAAATTATCAGTAGTATAGCTACTGGAATTTTGGATTCCTTGTGGTCTAGCAAGTAGTTTCCTCTTTTTTCCCATGATATCACCAAAAGTTTTATCTTTCCAAGGTTTTAAAGTTTCCACAAAATTTAGGCTGGCATTAAAATAGTCTGATCCATGCCAATTTTTTTCTACAATTGTTTGAAATTCCGGATGTTTGCACCAGAAGGTCTCGAGCCTAAAGGGTATTTTATGATTTAGCCTATTTTTGGAATTAATTCAACTAGAATGGGATTATGGTATGAGTATGTTTTGGGTAAGTGAACTATTGAGCTCTTAGGGAAGAGTTATATCCATTCTTCACTCCCTAATATTTTGTCTAGTCTTTCCATTATAAGACCTTTATTCCCATGTCTATTGTTAGACCAAGTATACTTGCACCCTTTAAAACCAAGATCAAGTAAGTTTCAAGTGTTAATCTTAGACCAAATATACTTAGCTTTACTGTCTTTAAAAGTTTTTCCACCACATTTGTCATTTGAGGTTAAAATATCGTTGAAATCTCCTCCTACCATCCAAGGCCCTTTATAGGTTTTACCTATATTTTCTAGGTTTTCCCACATCAAATTTCTTTTATATATATTAGTACTAGCATAAATTGAAGAAAAAATCCAGGTTTTACGAATAGGTAATACCTTTATTGTTGCATGGATTTCTTGACTTCTACGGACTGTATTTTGGACACTGACCACTTCATGATTCCACATTACGACCATGCCTCCTTCCTGACCTTCCGCTGGAACCTCTATCATCTCCGTAAAACCAAAGTCATTAATCATTCCAAGATGGTTTTCCATTTTTGTTTCTAATAAGGTCACCATGCAAGGCCTGTATCTATCATTTCCCTAAAATGCCTCCTAAAATTATCGTTGTTCCCACCCCTTATTTTTCATATAATGAAGTTTAATGGAAGATACATAGAGATATTAAGGTTTGAGTTTGTTGGTTCCCCATTCTCCCTCACTTACCCTAGAAAAACATGATTTCTTCTCAGTGATGGTACTAGGATCATGGCTCTATTGCCCACTGTTGAATCCTGAGGTGGTCTTATGTCCATCGAGCACTTGAAGAGTGCTAGCGGGAAGTTGAGCACATGCCTCTTCTCGTGCATCTCCATGAAGAGATACACCTTTATACCGTCTACATTTGAGAACTCTAGGACTCGCTCTAAGCCTAGGTTGAGAGGTTCGTCTTCTTCCTCCACTAATGATTTTACTGGTCCTGGCACTTGATTTACTTGGTGTTGTGGTGGTGTTTCTTGTTGATACATTGAGGGGATTAGTTGGTTCTGGGCTTCCTGGGTGATCTCCCATGGCAAGAATATGGGGTTGAGTTGGGAAAACATCTCTACTGGGAATAATGACATGTCTAGGGGAGAATTCTGTGGGTAGATTGGGTTGAACTGTGGTGGCATACTCCACTGGTACCTCATTGCATGCACGAATTGTGGGTTCATTGAAGGTTCCAGTGGATGAATAATATTGTTCAACCACACTTGATTTAGGTAATTGTTCATGGCAAGCCTCATGTCCTCTATTACTAGTTGGGCTAGGTATTGGGTATTGTGGAGTATCACTATTGGTTTCTGGCCGTTGATTTGAATAGTGAATGAGACTGCATGTCTCATTAGACCTAATTCCATCCACGAGGAAGGTTGGTAGTCATGTGCTTGTGGAGGTTGGGCATAAACAAACTGGGGGTTTTCTCATGGTGGAAGGAAGGGTGGTAAGTTCTTAATTGTTTGATTTCTGTGTTGGCATAGGATTTGAAAGTATGTGTCTTATTCTTAGGGTTGATGGAAGCCTTGGCATATTTAATGGAAGATTGAGTATTTAATGGATTGGTAACAGGCGTGGGATTGGAGCTACTGGTAGTATGGGAGGGATTGGGTAATAAGGTAATGATTGGGGCTTCCAAATTCATGGCTTTTGGTTGTCCAATGTTTTATTTTATAGGTTGATACTCTATGGATATAGTATCCATTCCGTCTTCTAGGGTAGAGGACATTTATTCATTTTGTCATCTTGAGGTGTCATTTGGCTAGCATGCTTTGGGGGGAGTATATTTTCATATCTAAAATAGAGATTTTGTTCATTCCCTTCGGTTAATGGAGGATTATATCCAGATTTTTGGTTAAGTTTGCTAATAGGTGTAGTAGGGTTATTATTAGTAGGAGGGTTAATTTTGTTCTTTTGGGTAACAATTTGCATGGCACTGTTTTCTTCCTTTTCATTTATTTTTGTAGTTGACACGTTGGTATCTAGCATGTCTATGTCCTTATTTTTAGAGGACATTTGTTCATTTGCATGGCTAATATTGATTTTTATATTATTATTATTTTTATCATTAGTGATTCCTTCTAAAACTGTTTGCTTACTATCCAGGAGAGAGAAATGATTTTTATTGGAATGGTGGTTTGTTCCTTAACCATAGTGGTCGTATTCTTAGCACCATTTTATTTTAGAGAGTTAGTGGATTCTTTAGATTTGTATTGTAATATTTGAGTATCCAAATACTTACCTGTATTAGCATTGAACAAATTTACTGAGAAACCTGGGCCATTGATATTTTTGATTGGATTGTTGGTTACTTCTTGCTCCTTGCTTTCTTCCTTTGTTGAAGGAGACAATTTTTCATTCTTCTTTGAGATTTTCATTTTTGTTGTAGGTTGTTCCTTTGTTGGATTCATGTTGTCCATGATTTTCTGTTGAAAATATCTACACTATCCCAATGTGTTCCCAAGCCTTCCATAATTTTTACAAAGAAAGTTTTCTCCCTCGTAATAGATATACTGTTTCAACATATAGAAAAGGTTGGACTGTGATTTCTAGTGGAAGTTCCACAGAAATTCTTGCATAATAATCCCTTAGTATGATAGATGTACAAACATCAATTTTAAGTAGGTGTCTAATTGCATTACCAATCTTTTCTAGATTTTTACCATCATAAAATTTCATTGGCAATTGAGGGAGCCTAATCCATACCGCCGAGGTAGTTAGTTTTTCTTTCGTGGCCACATAATTTGGTTTCCATCTTGTAATGGAAATAAAGTGGCCATTGATGAACCATGGTCCTTGATGAATAGCCTTCTCCATATTTTTCTTTAAAAATTTGATAATGTAATAGTCTTTTCCAAGATCAATTAGTGAGAAATCTTCTGTTGGCCGTCATAAATCTTGGATCTTTTTTTTTTAAGTAGTGGTGTAACATGCATTTTCCCGCCAGCTTAACAATTATAGAGCATTTCCATGGCTCATAAATTCGTTCTCTGTCTTCTTCTGTTAACGAGATTTTTTTAATGCCTCGTGCGTTAGAGGTTATTGAATGCTCGAACGTTTCTTCTTTTGGGGGGATTTTTGTCAGGTCCATGTCGGCCTTACCCAGATTTGGGGCAAAGCTCATTGGGTTTGAGGCTGTTAATATATCTGTCACGACCCAAATCCTAACTCATGTCGTGATGGCGCCCAACGGCGGGGTTAGGCAAGCCAACACAAATTTCGCTAAGTGTTCCTCCTTATTTTGATTAAACAATTTACCATTTACCAAATTTAACAAGTTGAAATGCGACATCAAAGACAATAACCCAGTTTCAGATCCAAAAGTAACCATAAAGACGCGTGAGCCAACATGCAAGTATACATAAATATACAGCCCAAATTTCCAACAATTACCACGTGTGTGCCAGGAACTAGTGTCACGAGTATCACGGGCAATCTAACTGAATATATACTAGAGACAATATATATACACACACAATTCCACTGTCTAAAATAAGTAGACGGGAAAATAAGCAAAAGAAAACTCCAAGGCGCTGCTGAGGATTGTCAGGAGAAGCAGCTCACCGTGAAGTTAGGCCCTCTATAGTCAATAACGAGCTCCGGTCTGATAACCAGGTGCACTAGCCTCAGAACCTGTACAGTTAAGTACATAAGTGCAGCATGAGTACATAAGTAAATATGTACCCAGTGAGTATCCCGTCTAATATCGAAGAAGTAGTGACGGGAGGTCGACTTGACACTCACTAAGGTCCAATGGTAATAATACAAAACAAGATATAATGAAATGCAGTAGACATGTGAGACAGTAAGTAGAAGATACATATCAAGTACAGAAATCCGGGAAACTACTGAAAATAAGCAATAATGTACACTTTCCTTTTCCCCCAAATATTTGTCAAGTCAATATCAATGAAAACAGTACCAAATAGCCAAGCGCACACAAGGGTGAGACAATCGGTCGGAGTCATAAGGAAATATCTAGACACTGAATAGACGTAAAGCTTCCCCCGCTCGCGAATCATACCTGCGACTTGGGTGCTGACACATTTATATAAAATTACCATAAAGCTTCCCTCGATCGCGAATCAGACCTGCGATTCGAGTGCTGGCACACTTATACCGATTTATCATAAAGCTTCCCTCGATCGCGAATCATACCTGCGATTCGAGTGCTGGCACACTTATACCGATTTATCATAAAGCTTCCCTCGATCGCGAATCAGACCTGCGATTCGAGTGCTGGCACACTTATACCGATTTATCATAAAGCTTCCCTCGATCGCGAATCATACTTGCGATTCGAGTGTTGACTCTCATACGTACATATATATACCGGAATATCAATAACTCAGTAGGGGGCTATACCTGTAACGGGGATTAATCAACTGGGAGTTCAAATGCAACTTTCCACATTTCCATGTCAATTCAAAAGTAATAGGCAGCTCAAAGAACACCCAAAGATACATATAAGGCACATAGAGACATGCTTATGAGCCCTAAAACTACCCGACATAGCATGATAGTCGCTACATACGGACTCTCGTCACTTTGTACGCACGTATCCCCCAAAACAATTACACACAACATATATAACACCTATGGGGACAATTCCCTCTTACAAGGTTAGAAAGGAGACTCACCTCGTGTCGAATCTACCCCTTGGACCAAGGACGTGCCCGAACTCCGAACTCTACACCCGAGGACTCGCAACTAGCCAAATATGGTACAATAATATCAATGCATGCTCAAAGTAGGGGAATTATCCTATTTATTCAATAATTCAACATTCTTGAAGAATTTCCAAAATCCAACCCCGGGCCCGCACGTTCAATTTTCGAAAATTCTCGAAGGAATCGCTCACCCGAAGCCTATGGATCGTTAATATATGATTTCTACTTGAATTTATAGCAATAAATGGGTAACTCACCAATTTCTCAAGAACCCTAATTACTACCCAATTCTTGATTTTTCAATGATTTAGTAGTTAATTTCGCTAGAAGATCATGAATTAAACTAGTGTTGAAGTGGAATTAACTTACCTTGGCAGTAGCTAGGTTGTGGTATGCTCTTCCCAAGCTCACAAGACTCTAATGGTGGAGGAAAATGAATGAAGGGGGTGAAATCCCAAGTTTCAAAGAATATATATTGCCTGGCCTACAGGGAGTCCGCACCTGCGACTCGAGGACCGCACCGCGGTCTCGCGCCTGCGAGCTGGGGCTCGCACCTACGGAGCTGGACGAGAAGGGCTGGGTTCGCACCTGCGAAGGGATGGCCGCACCAGCTGTTCCGCTTTTGCGGACTTTTGTCCGCGCCTGCGAGAAAGGGGGACCTTACCTGGGGTCGCACCTGCGACTGGGCAACCGCACTTGCGGTCACACCAGATCAGGTGCACCAACAGCTATTTTAGCTGGGTTTTAGCCCTGTTGGGTGCCCAAGAGGCCCCTGGGCCCACCCGAGTCCTCGTCCAAATATACCAACAAGTCCCAAATCAAAATATGGACTCGCTCGAGCCTTCGGAACACTCAAAACAACACTAAAACTCAAAATCACACCCCAAAACCCCTAGAATCATAACTTAAGAACTTCAAGTTCTAGAATTCGATAACAATGCGCCGAACTAATCTATACTACTAGGAATGACACCAAATTTTGTAGGTAAGTCATGAATGACGTAACGGAACTATTCCCGATCTCGGAATTCCATTCGGACCTCGATAACACAAAACACGTTCCAAACCAAAATTTCAAACTTAAGGAAATTCCTATCTATATTTTGGGCGCCGAAATGTTCCCGGGTCATCGAAAATCCATTCCGAACATATGCCCAAGTCCGAAACCATCATACGAAGCTACTGGAACTGTCGGAACTCGATTCTGAGGTCGTTTGCTAAAAATGTTGACCGAAGTCAAACTTGGCCAAAAAGGCCAACATTAAGGAACCAAGTGTTCCTATAGCACTCTAAACACTTCCAAATCCCGAACCACCCGTCCCCGCAAGTCATAAATCATAATAAGCCGCTACTGGGAGTCTCATTTCGGGGAACGAGGTCCTAATACGCAAAACGACCGGTCGGGTCGTTACAATATCTTTGAAAGATAATTTATTCTTTAGATCACTTTGCATGAGTTTTTCATGTTCAATATCTGAGGGTTTGGGTGGTATTGTGTTTGGAGATTCATAGGGTTGAGAATTCATCTTCCTAAAACAAGCTTTCCAAGAGGGAAAAAGATAGTACAGTAATTTCCGTATTGATGATACGCATATTTCTATTTCACATTTATTTCTGCTTAAAATAATGCATAGCTTCAGGCATAATTTGATTACTAATTATCTAATTATAAGTCACCGAAATTATTTTTTCCTGTATGGCTAATCAAACATTCTATTAGTCATGATTTTTTTTTTCTAATCCATCAGACACAATTTATTATGTTATACAAATAAATTTGTTTGAAATTATTTTTTCTAGTTCCTCCAACCAAACGACCTAAGTACTCTCAAACAAATTATTAAATGCTACTGAGATTCATTTTTAGAGTCTTCCCTGTCACTAGTTTTAATCGTTAATTAAGAGCACACGAGGACTTCTAACTTTTCTGGTCAAGTAACGATTTTTCATAATACAGTCAAACTTTTGTGTAACGGCATCTCCATATAACAGGTATTTACTATAAGCGTCAAATTTTTCTCAGAACGGATCTTTCAAGTTATATTTTACCTTTTTGCAATAAATTTTACATATAACAGTAACATTCACATTTATAGCAAAATGCACTTTGTAAAGTTACCCATCTATAATAGCCATATAGAATCTTTAAGATTACTATTAATAATTCTAAAAATATGCACACAATTTTTTCCATTAGACAGAATTTCTACCGTGCATAAGATTTGAAGATTTGCACATGATATCTTTTCTATTGGACAAATTCCAAAAAATATTTAGATAGAATATTTAATTGTTAAGCTCTTAAATTGTTTTCAAGAGAAAGCCATTGGATACTTTTTTGCTGAAAATTTGGATATTTTCGCCAGTTCAAGCGTTATATCGCTAGTAAGAGAATGAAATCTACGAAACAAGCTACAACTACAAAGTTCTTCCATCAATCTTGAAAGTTGTTTTAGGTATCTTTAAAATGTCTGCCTTAGAGTTTAAAGTTTTATGCTTTTAGTTATGAATTTATTAATAATGTATTAGCTTTCTTCAATATTTAGCTAGTGAAATATGCATAACTTTTGAGATTTTAAATTAGAATAATTTTCTTATTTTTTATATGTAACATTAAAAAAGAAAAAATAATTTTTTTATCTATAACGGCTAAAAAATATTTAAACGTCAAATGATATTACAGGTGTATAACAACCATTCACTATAAAAAGTCAAAAAATATCGGAACAAATGAGGTTGTTACGGAGAGAGTTTGACCGTAGATCATATATGAAGAAATTGGGAAAACGATTCGTCCCATTGAAACTAGGTTTTACACATTATGAGATGAAAAGAAAGTATCCTACCGTGAGAGAGAGGATTTACATATTAGGATTCGCCCAATAAAGAGAGAAGAAACAGGAAAAGATAAAAGCAATCTGTATGTCTTTTGCTAAGCAGAAAAGGAAAAATTTAGGTTATTTACTAAAATTTAAACTATATTTTCTCTATATAGCAAAACTGATAATATAACAAAAAACATCTTTTCATTTTTCTTTTTTAAAAGTAAAGGTTCGTATAATGAAAAAAGATGGGAAAAAACAAAATTAGTTTTGAGGAGCTGGAGATTGTCCTTGATCTGCCAATTTAGTCCAATTCCTCCAAATAGTACAGAAAATATTGTTCGAAAATGAGGCAAGTATCATTTTCTTTTAGGCCTGCTAACATTCGGCACCGATCCTACTTTTCTATTGTAAATGCATAAGATCATTGGCATCTATTTAGGAACTCTGTAACTTATATTTCCAATCCTTAGTCCAAATCCTAAATTTTATATTTTTGGACTCAAGAGACCAAAATAGGTAGAAAAAGAGATTAGTACAATTTAATATGAAGCGCATGTTTTTCATGCGCTATGCTTTAATGGCTAGTTACCTATTAAGGCAGTTCAAATATTATGGCAATATTTGAATTGTCATAGTAATTTAGTATAGCATATGTAATAATGCTCTATGTGTACAACGAATATATTACATGCGCTATACTAGACAATTGAGCTGCCATAATAATTAACTGTATAGCGCATGTAATACATGTGCTTTATGTACAACACTATATTACATGCTCTATATCGACATTTGTCGTCCCTAAGCAATGGATAGTTGCTCACTTAAGGCCAAACGTTCATTCATGAAAAAGTCATTCTTGAGTGAATTTGAACCAATTTACTTTCGTTCTTCAGCATCATTTATACATCACTTCATCTTCATCAATATATACCTTTTCTCATTGAATCTTGTTGCAATGTCTGATGAGCGAAAAATTAGGATTGCATTATATTAGGGCGGAGAGGCTGTGGTGGAGAAATAGTAGATGTTTTTGTAGGTGAACTCTGCAAGCGGTGGGAACTGATCCCATGAACCCCCAAAATCAATAACACAGGCACGTAACATGTCCTACAATATCTGAATGGTGCGATCGCGATGCCCGTCTGTCTGGGGATGAAATGTCGTGCTCAGCTCGACTTGTGTGCCTAACTCAGCTGCACAGCTCTCAAGAAATGTAATGTGAACTACGTACCTTGACCGGAGATAATAGACATCGGCACACCATGAAGACGAACAATCTCACAAATATATAACCGAGCCAGCTGTTCCGAAGAGTAGGTAGTCACCACCAGAATGAAGTGTGCAGACTTGGTCAGTCTGTCCACAATAACCCATACTGCGTCAAATTTCTTCAAGGTCCGTGGAAGTCCAACTACAAAATCCATCGTTTGATACGCTCCACTTCCACTCTGGAATATCTAGCCTCTGAAGCAAACCGCCCGGTCTCTAATGCTCGTACTTCACCTTCTGACTGTTCAAACACCGAGTCACATACTCCACAATATCTTTCTTAATTCTTCTCCACTAGTAGTGCTTCCTCAAATCCTGGTACTTCTTCACGAAACCCGGATGAATGGAATACCGCAACTGTGGGCCTCTTCAAAATCAACTCACGCAACCCATCCACATTTGGCATACAAATCCGGCCCTGCATCTGCAACAACCCATCATCTCCAATATAAACCTCATTCGTATCACCGTGCTGCACCGTGTCCTTAAGGACAAGCAGATAAGTACCATCATATTGATGCACTTTTATACGCTCAACAAACAAGACCGATAAACCATGCAAGCAAGAATCCGGCTAGACTCCGAAACATCAAATCTCATGAATCTGTTGGCCAACGCCTGAACATCTAATGCAATCAGTCTCTCTCCAGCTGGAATATAAGCAAGACTCCCCATGCTCTCTTCCTTCCTACTCAAAGCATCGGCCACTACATTGGCCTTCCCGGGATTATAAAGAATGGTGATATCATAGTCCTATAGCTCTAACCACCTATGTTGCCTCAAGTACAAATCCTTCTGCTTAAACAAGTGGTGTACACTCATGTGATCTGTGAATACCTCACAAGACACGTCGTAGAGACAGTGCCTCCAAACATTCAAAGCGTGAACAATGGCTTCCAACTCTAAATCATGTAATGGGTAGTTCTTCTCATGGGGATCCAACTGACACGAAGCATAAGTAGTCACTCTACCATCCGGCATCAATACACATATAATGGCAATTGGCGAAACATCATAATAAAATGTATAAGAACCTGATGCTGAAGGTAAGACCAGAACTGGAGTTGTTGTCAAGCCTTGAGCTTCTGAAAGCTCTCCTCACACTCGTCGGACCACATGAATGGGGAAACCTTATGATTCAATCTGGTCAAAGGAGCTACGATTGATGAAAAGTCCTCCACGAAATAATACCCGGCCAAGCCTAGAAAACTCCAGATCTTAGTAGCAGAAGCTAGTTTGGGCCAACTCTGAACTACCTCCACCTTCATATCCACCTTAATCCCCTCACTAGACACCACATGACCCAAAAATTCCATTAAACCAAGCCAAAACTCACATTTGGAGAATTTTGCATATAGCTGCTTTTCCCTCGAGGTCTGGAGCACGATCCTCAATTGTTGCTCATGGTCCTCCCGGCTGCGATAATACACCAATATGTTGTCAATGAACATGAAAATTAAAGAATCAAGATATGGCAGGAACACATTGTTCATCAAGTGCATAAAGGTTGTTGGGGCATTGGTCAACCCAAATGACATCACCAAGAACTCATAATGACCATAGCAAGTCCTGAAAGCCGTCTTCGAAATGTCTGAATCCTTGATCTTTAGCTGATGATACCCTAACCTCAAGTCAATCTTCGAGAGTACCCCTAGCACCCTAAAGTTGATCGAACAAATCATCAATATGCGGTAGTAGGTATGTGTCCTTGACCTGTAATCAATACACATCCTCATAGATCCGTCTTTATTCTTCACAAATATAATGGGAGCACCCCAAGGCGAGACACTCGGTCGGATGAAACCATTATCAAGCAACTCTTGGATTTGTTCCTTTAATTCCTTCAACTCTACTGGTGACATATGATATGGTGGAATAGAAATGGGCTGAGTGCCCAGCACCAGGTCAATACCAAAATCGATATCCCTATCAGGCGCCATGCCCGGTAGGTCTGCTGAAAACACATCTAGGAAATCTCTTACTACCGAAACTGATTTAATGGTAGGACTATCAACATTGACATCCCTAACAAAGTCTAGATATGCTAAGTACCCCTTCTCAACCATCCGTTGTGCCTTCAGAGAGCACGTCACCCTGCAAGGAACATAATCCAATGTACACCTCAACTCCAATCGCAAAAACCCAAGCATAGACAATGTCACGGTCTTGGCGTGACAATCCAAATAGCGTGATAGGGAGACAACCAATGAATGTTCAATATCATGTCATAGTCCATCATACTGAGTAGCAGAAGGTCAAATCTGGTCTCACAAGACACGATAATGACCAAATATGATAGATAAACACGATCTACCACAATATAATATCCCACAGGCTTAGGCACATATACAAGGGCACTCAATGAATCACAAGATATATCCAAATATGGATCAAGGTAAGATGACACATATGATTAAGTGGAAACTGGATCAAATAAAACTGATGCATCCCTATGACAGATCGGAACAATACCCGTGATGACATAATATGATGCAATAGCCTCAGTCCTACCTGAAAACATAAAGCAAAGGGTCTGGCCTCCCCCTCTAGGACAACCTCTGCCCACCTGACCTTCGTCCCTAGTTGGCGGTGTAAGTAGAGCGACAACTGGAGTAGCAACTATAGCCTGTGGAACCTATGGAGCCTTTAGAGGTGCACCCCTCCTAAGTCAGGGACAGTCCTCAGCATATTCCTGGTAACATCAAACTCGAAATAACCTCTTTTCCGTCCTGGCTTCTGAAATTGAGTCTGACCCGATCAGTTAGACTAACTGCTGAAGGCACCTAGTGTTGAAGGTGCACTGCAAAGTGGTCGTGCCCAACAGGATACCTGAGACCTCGGAATATCTGGAGCACTGTGAGTAGCTGGAACTGTGAATGAACTATTCGACTCACATAACCTCTCCATGGCGAGTTGAAACTACTGTGCAGGAACCACTAAGTCCTCTAGAATCTCGAGGCCTCTAGGACTCCCTATCCTCCCTCTCTCGGCCAGGAATACGATCCATCATCCGAGCAATCTCCATAACCTGTTGAAATGGAGTATCCGTCTCCAACTCTCGAGCCATACTTAATATAAGACCATAACTGAGACCCTCAATAAATGTACGGACTCGCTCTCTGATTGTAGAAAACAAAGCAGGTGCATGAAGGGACAAATCAGTAAACCTGATGGCGTACTCCGATTGCGTCATAGTCCCCTAACACATCTATTCAAACTTTGTGTGTCACGTAACTCGGAGGGTCTAGGGAACAAACTCCCTCAAAAATAGATCTGAAAACTGAGCCCAAGTGAGTGGCGTTGCATCAACTGTCCTACCCTTCTCACAAGCCTACCACCACTTATATGTCGCCCCTGTCAATTGAAATACAGTAAAGGCGACTCCGCTCACCTCCATAATGCCCATGGTATGGAGAATATGGTGGCCTTAGTCTAGAAAACCCTATACATCCTCGGTAACTACGCCACTGAAAGTAGGAGGATCATACTTCTTGAACCTCTCAATCCTCTTCTGCTCCTCCTCATATGCCTTTGTCCTAACCTCAGACTGAATCGAGATAACGGCTTGTGCTTGCATAACTTCCAAAACATAATCAACATGGACCCGTTGCTTTGGAGTACAGGCTGCAAGAGTCTGAGCTCCTTCCCTAGCCTGAGATGTAGTTGGTGCAAATGGGATCAATCCCGCCTAAGCCAAAGTATAAAACATACTCAGGAAATATGCTAAGCTCTCCTCGAGTCCAGGTATAGCAACAGGCTCCTTAGATTCTTGCCCCCAACTAGAGTTACTGGTGTCTTCTCAATCGCTAATCTAGCAGGTTCTATAGCTTTGACACGTTCCACTCCTCGATCTCTACCTCGCCCTCGACCTCTTGTGGCTCTAATAGGAGCGTGAGTGCCTTCTCATCCAATACAGCAGTGCATATCCTCACCATCTGTGATAGAATATAAAGACAAAGGCTCATATCTCGAAATCAACAAATTCGCACGATGAGGAATCAAAGAAGTGGAATATCCTAACAATTTAGTAGCCTCTCAAAGATATGTACACACAACTCCGTACCCATCTGCAAAGCTCTACTAAACTTTCTTATGGCTCGTAGCACATATGAATCTAGAGCTCTGATACCAACTTGTCACGACCCCGAAATCCTATCTTAGAAATAGTTATTGCACCTAGTCTCTAAAATTAGGTAAGCCTAACACACATTTAGAATTTAGTAGAATTAACGACTAATTTATTGATTTAAACTGATATATAACATAATAAACCTAGAGCGAAACCATAGTCATACATTGTAATGATCTGACTGGTAGTTTAAAGATCTATCATACCGCTTAGTGGTTTGAGACCTTGAGTAGCTTCATTTAATGTATTATGACTTTCACGCATAGATGGTTTTGATTTTCGGGAACATAATTCTCAATTCGGAAGCTTTAAGTTGGAAGAGTTAACCAAGGTTTGATTTTGGAGTAAACAACTTCGGAATTGGGATTTGAAGGTTCCTATAGGTTTTCAAGGTGATTTCGAACTTGGCCGTATGTTAGGGTTGAGAATCAGATTATCCAGGGGTGGTTTTGCGCTTAATATCAAAAGTTTGCATTTTGAAGGTTTTGAAATTTGCTAAGTTTGACATAGAGTGGAGTTTGGTGTTATCGGACTCTGGGTGGTATTCCGGGACCTTGGATATGTTCATTTAGTTAATTGGGACTTGTGTGCAGAGTTTGGTCGTGATCTAAAATATCTAAGTGGGATTCGGATACGTTCAACGAAGCTTGAAGGTTTGAAAGTTAAGAAAGTTTAAGAAATCGAATTTGATCATTAATTCTTGGTTTCGATGTTGTAATTAGTGTTCTGGGCCTTTGGACAAGTTTAGATAGGGTATATAAACTTGTTAGAATATTGGACGGGGTTCCTCAGTCCTAGGGTGAGTCTTGAACTGTTGATAACTGATGTCAGGGGTGTGAATAACGATCGCGGAGGTCTGGGCCGCGATTGCGAAGAACAAAGTGCATTCCAGGCCTTGTGAACCGCGATCGCATAGAAAGTATTTCTACTGTCAGTGGTTTAAATTCGGGAGCTTATATCTTACAATGAATAAGGAATTTGGGGATGATCTAAAAATGAAAGTTGTGTCCCTTTGAGTATAGTTTTCCGAATATTAAACTGTTTTCCATTTGAAATTTTGTACAAAAATTTATGGCCATTATACCGAAGGGTGTCTGTGAAGAGGAAACACAATTTGTACATCGCGATCGCGGAGATTTGGCCACGATCGCGATGAAGAAAATGATGCTGGAACATTTTTTCAGCGCGATTGCATGGATAATGACCGCGATCACGAAGAAGGAGGCCTAACAGGCGTATTGAAGATCCAATTTTGGTATTTTGATTTTATTTCTTCACTCTTAAGTTCTTGGAGAACATGTAGGGTGATTCTTGAAGCCATTTTTGCCATATATCATAAGGCAAGTTATTCATACTTGCTATGAATTAAATACATAGATTATATATGGATTTAAACATGAAAATTACTGGAATTGAGGGATTTTTGAAGAAAATCTGGAAATGTTTTTCTTAAATTTTGACCACAAAATTGGATGTGGAATTAGGAATAAACTATATATTTGTGTTCGTGGTGCTATGGGCAATTTTGATCTTCACAAAATTATAGAATCCGGGCAAATGGGCCTGTGGGTTGACTTTTTGAGCAGAGTTGAAAATTGTTATAAATAGATTAAATTATGAGTTTTTGAGTATATTTTGTTTGATTTGCACGTTGTCGACTAGATCCATATCATTTGGCATTGATTTGAGGAATTAGTGGGGCGTTGGAGCCGGTTATTGAATTTCGGAGAAAGGCAAGTCTCTTGTCTAACCATGTGAGCGAAAATTACCTCGTAGATGCTATATTTTCTATGTGCTACATGTTGTGGGAGCTACACACGTCTGAGGTGATGAGTATCTATGTGAGTGCTACAATTTTTTATTAGGTCGGGTAGACTTAAACTCACGCCATGCTTCATTTGTAATGTTTGAGTTATTCTTGCATGTTTAAATGCTTTAAATTACACGTTTGCCTAAGACTAGACTTGCATAAGTATTGACTTGCTACTTTGTATATTTGAAAAGCTACTTGTTTAGTAGTTGAAATTGTACTTCCTTTTACGGATTTTTCCCACATTGCACGAAATTGTCCAAAACGTTTCTTGAATTCCATAATTCACACATATATTCGTGAGAGGGGCCAGTGACCCGTCAAGTTTCAGTATTCCTATGGGATAGAATTGAATGCCTCAGCAGTACTTTTATAGACCGAGTCATACGACCTCAGTAGTATTATGAGATGCATCTATGGTTCATGTCGGTCGACCCTTGACGGTGTAAATAATTATTATGGGATCAGGTTGAATGCCTTAGAGGTATTATTATGGGATCAGGTCGTGCGCCACAACAGGAAATCATGCCATTTGTCTTGTTGGATCGGGTCGTTCACCTCGGCAGAATCGTGAGAAATATTTTATCAAGAGTTAGCATACTTAAGAGTCTTCCTGACTTGAGATGTGACCGTTTATTTGATGTTGACCATTATGTATTCCCTTTTAGGAAGTATCCGGTATTTGAGGTCTTCGTGTTTAATCTTTAGTTGAGGATCGTATTATGTACCAATATATGTTATCACTGTTTTACTTGCCATGCTTCATACATGTAGTTGCACCATATTTTCCACTAGTCAAGACAAGATTCAACTTGTGGTTTCTCTGTTGTTGATGAAAGAGAGTCGCCACCTAATATTTAAAGGTATACTAGAGTACCTATTTAATTACGAAGTTACATTTTCTATTGGTCGCCTACTCGATGAGATTATGGGTAAGGGTTCTTGTTATTCTAAGGGGAAGGTGTTAGGCACCCCTTGCAATCTATCTGAGGTAGCTCCATAGGACTTAGACTAATTTTAAGGAATCAGTTATTTATACAATGCTTATTTACTATTAGAACACGTATTACTATATATATCTAAGTGAGGGTATATATATTTATGGGATGTAAGACTTAAGAGGAATCTGAGATTATAAAAGAGTTATGAAAGGTTGAAAGAGTTCTGAAAGTAGTCAATGTTTTATAAGGCTTGTAATAATGAGATTAATTTATGGAAGCAGTTGTTTAAGGAATGGGTGTTTATATAACTCTAAAAATATTTGTAAGAGAGTCGGCCTAAATGTATCTTGATTTTAAAAATCTGAAAAGAGGCAGTATTTTGGGAATCCATTTTTTGGGTGATAGTACTTCACTGTTTTATGAAAATTGGCTTTTTGCTTCTTGTTAGTAAAACCGACAATTCTTTCTAATTTCTTTTCTAAAAATGGGGCTGTTGTTTTTGACTAGATCTGGGCTCCAAAATCTTTTAAGAGAGGTGAGTGAACAAAGATGAATAAATTATAATAGCGGAGTGAAGATTAGTTACTAACTAATTCTCTTTAAATCCTATATTATTTAAGGTTTTTCTATGTTTCGTGTGATATTAAAGCATGAAGGTAAAGTAAGTGATCTGATTGAGTGTTAAATACATGATAAAAAAATATGTCAAAATGACAAGGCAGTAGGTAAAGTAATAAAGCAGTAAACTAGATTAAGGAAGCAATAACTAATAACGAAGGAAATGAGGGAAAGAAAACTTGACTGTGAGGGTTGGGCCTCAAGAAGGTAGGCCCAGCGATTGAAAGGTATGGCTACAGCTCACTGGACCCCTCTAGAAAATGCAACAAGGCTGGTTTGGACATGAGTTCCTTAGGAACTCAGAAGGCCCAAATATTTACATAGCCCAAAAAGAAAGAAGGTCATTAGATGTATATTCTACATTCTCAGCATATTCAAACGCGTATGAAATGCATATATACAAAAAACTGGATTAAGAAATTATCAATATTCAAATGCTATGGGAAATTATATCAATGTGGTAGTTATACACGACAAATAATTTACATTGAAAATCTTTCGTTGTCATTCAACACTAAACCCCTAAAGAACTAAATGTGTCAATGAACTAAGGGCTAAGGAAGAAGTTTTACTCAAGTTCGATGCCCCCTTTGAATCCCACACTATAAATTTCCCAAGGGACTCAAGGCCCAGGGCAATGTTTATGCCAGGGAGGGCAGCCCAACCTAGAGTTAAACTCCACTCCCAAATAACCCTTAAAGACTAACATGTTTTCCTTACAGTTTTAAATGCCAATGAAGCCATTTCAATGTAAAATAAATGCTATAGCATTACTACCACAAAAATATACTTTTCTCCTGACATAAGAATACATAGTCTACATTAGATGCCAAACAAAAATACATATCAAGAGAATTTAAAGGTCTGACTTTCAAACACACATAAGTGAGGAGCAGAAACATCACAAACGTACTGTAGAAGTCAGAACATTAGAGAAGAGCACACTCAAAGGAAAGTCAAGCTATACAAGGTCATATATGAAACAACACAACAGATACATATGTTCCTGTCTTTGTGTACTGATTGGTTTGCTTCTAGAACATACATGGGTTGATAACACTATTTAATAATTTAAAGGTCATCAATAAAGAATTAGACAAAACAGTCATGGCCAACCATTTTTATAGAGGTTATCAAATATATCAGGAACAAGATTGAGCTCTCAGCATAACTACAAGTTCACATATTTAAACATGGAATCCCTAAGGGCTCAACGGAGTCATACTCCCAACAGTGTTAGCTCTAAACATTTTATCATGTTCAGACAGTATCAACAAAGGACCTCATAAGGTTTAAGGATCAAATTTAGTTTCAAATCAACAATAGGGAAAGGACTAGGGTGGTTCAGGGCAGAGCATGAAATCGGGAATCAAACAGGAACATTCAGTATTCAGTTAGTTATTGGTAAAGAGCAAGTTCAATTCAAACAAAACTAGGTCAAAAGATGCAACCAATAATTAGATTAAGTCATGATAATGTTACTGTGACAACATAGAGGTTACTTTCAAAATTAACAAATACTAATATAGAGAGGAAACGCATATAAACACTTAGATTTTCCTGCTTTAGTTAGATGGTATAAACCTAAGAACCTTCAAATTCATCTCAGTTATGATTATCAAATAATAAACTCAACCACACGACTAACAGAATACAGAGAAGCAACATGTAAAAGTAAAGGTCACTACAGAATCATCAATGAGAGGCTATGAAGTTTATGCAAACAGGGACAATCATTCTAGGCACATTACTATTTTTGTTGTGCAGATTATTTAGGCTCAGAGATGAAAGTCATCAAGAATCACATAACGTTTCGGTCAATTACTAATTAAAGATTCAAAAGGCAGGGCATATGATCATCGTCAGACAACATATTGTCACAAACAAAAGATAAACATTTCTATGCTAATGGTAATAATCATAAGTAACTATAGTTCACAGAAAACCAACAACATATTCATGATGTTCATATAAGGTGATTAAAAGAGAGGGATTAGGAGTACACTGACCTTTTAAAGGGCAGCAGACCAAAAGAAGACTCTCTTAGCTTCTTAAGGCCTAAGAATAAGTTCGAAGCAGCGACAATACTCGAAAAGAAAAAGAAACAGTAAGGAAACCTAGGCTTTTTGAACTCAAAATTGCTTTTAGATGATTTCAGTGTTAGGTCGTTGTGTTCGTGTGTTTGGTGAGAACATTAAAGGCCCCTTTTATAGAGTCATTTAAGGCTCTAGGGTTTCACAAATTCAAATCAGTAGTGGAAAGTCCTACATGGTTGATAAAGATAGCAAATCGAGGCAATCAGAAAGAAATAGAGGGGAAAATGGGGTCGATTTTACATGAGAAGAGGGATCGATTGTTGAAGGATTTGAACCAATGGACAAATCCTAAAACCCAGAGGTCACTACGTTTGACCTCTAGGTATATAATTTCATGATGAGTCTCTGAAGAAGCTCCATGCATGCTCCGATTTGACTGAGCAATAGAGTATTTGAATGATTTGAAGTTTCATGTTTAAGTTAGGGTTCAAGATTTTAGGCGTTTGAATTTGATCGATGAAATGGGGAAGAAACCGGCAGGATTCGCGGATTTAGAAGGCAAAGGGGATGACTTCTGGTCGATTTGTGACCTTGTACGAATTGGTGCAAGGTTTTTTGATTGATCAGTATGATAGGAGTTGAGAGATGGAAGAGAGAAAAGGTAAAAGAGGGCGGTGAGGTCAGAGATGAAATGATATAGGGTTAGGGATTTGGGGGGTTGGTCTCTGAGTTAAGAATGAGAGGATATCCTAGCATTTTGGTGTTAAAATATTTTTTGGGGAAAATTTTGTGGTCGTTGGATCCTTGTGATCCAGCGATCGAGATTAGGTATCCGGATATTAAAAATTAAAAAGTAAATAAGGTTAAAGTCGTGGGCCGATAATCTAAGAAATGAACGGTCCAGATTTGTTGTCTTTATTTTTTGAAGGTGGGAGGTGGGTGACATGGAACGACCTCATTGGACAAGAAGAAGCAACGAGGATTGCCATGGTGGAGTGAAGGGAATTGGACCTTGGTCCTTTTTCGGATTGGGCTGATACATTGGGCCAAAATGATTTAAGGAATGATCATTTTGCATTAACTTGAGAATTAAAATTGTAGCCTTTTGTCTTTTAATCCCCTTTTGAATTTAATTTGAATAAACTTAATAATTTCAATAAAATATGGTAAAGATTATAGTGATTATATACTACTAATTATTTTAATTATTTATTCATAAAAAAACATTACATTCTACATTGTAACACTAATTTGGATTTTCACATTATAATCTTATTAACTAGAAATTGAAGAGTAATTTATCAAATTAATTATAGAACCTCAGTAACATATATATATAAGAACCATTTTTTAATAATCTTAAAATAGTAAATATGTTTGTAATTACGTAATGTTAATACTATGTGATTAATTTTAAAACTAATGCTTGGTTAATTTGTAAAAAATAGATATTTATTACTAGAAAATACTTTGAAAATAATTATTGCAAATTATTAAGTACAAATAAATTAATTTAAAAAGGGAGGGTCAAAATTTTCCATCAACGCCTGTCTACTTTTATTGTTTTTAATTATTGGACTACTAGTAAGTGTCGGTGTCGACCCCTTGTCACTACTTCTTCGGGGTTAGACTAGATACTTACTTGGCACGTGTTGATATAAGTACTCATGCTATACTTTTGCACTAATTGTGCAGGTACTGAGACAGGTTCCTTTGGTGGTCATCTTGGTGCATAGACGCGACTGCTAAGGGGACTTTATGATGAGCTGCATGCCAGGCTACGGTCCGCAGCACATGAAGTTTCCATCATATTCATTACTTTATCCTATCTAGTTTTATATTCCAGACAAAGGTTGTATTAGTATTATACTCCCTAGTTGATGCTCATGCATTTGTGATACCTGATTTTGATGATTTAAATTTTACTCTTCTTTTTTTTGGCTTCCCACCCGGTGTCCGGTACCCACATTGGAGCCCGACTAAATTCGGATTCGCACTGGGAAGTCCCATATTGAGGGGTAAAGCACTCCCTAACAGAGGTGACTCCATATCCAGGGACTCGAACCCGAGACCTCTAGTTAAGGATGAAGGAGTACTTACCACTCCACCACAACCCTTGTTGGTAGATTTTACTCTTCATTGTATTCTGCTATGATTTTCTGGCTTATATTTTGCCTTATTCGAACATTTAAAATAATAATATCTATATAAATGATTTCCATTCTTTATTTTTTAACTGTTTCGAAATGCATTTTGGATTAACTATTGATGTGATGATTTAATTGTTGGCTTGACTAACGACAGTGCTGGGCGCCATCACGACCGATAGTGGGATTTTGGTCGTGACACCTTGGTATCAGGGAACTAGGTTCAATTAGGTCTCACGAGTCATGAGCTAGTCTAGTAGAGTTTTGTGGGTACGAAAGGATATGTATGTACTTATCTTCGAGAGGCTACCAGAAGAGCTTCCCTTTCTTGATTTCTTGTCGTGCGATTTGATTTTGGTTGAAGTTTATGTTTTCATATCTTTCCAACTCATTCATACGTAATTTCTAGCATTCGTACCTGTTAGGCACCGACGAGTTATGGAGATGCTACAGATGTGGTGCATGTTATTTTTCCTCGCATATGCGGGCGGACTACTATTGTCTCCTTTTGGAGTGGTGTTCATTCGTTTAAGTCCAATGTTGGTATTTCCCACGGTTCAGGGCTATACACGGTGTATTGTGATGTTTCTTGTGTTGTTATTCCGCAGTTTTGGCATGAACGGTAGGGTGTTTACTTATGTGTTGAGGCAGTGAATGCTTCAGGGGGAGAATTAGTCGGTTCATGATTGGAAGAATCGGTATTTAATTCCAGCACATAAGACACAAGTAGACTATGGATGTTCAAGTTTTGGTTGATGGAGTAGCGAGACTTGATATCTCTGAACTTGGTGTAAGTCTTGTTTGTCTTGTGGTGTCGTCATCCTTATTTGAGTGCACTACGGTTTGTCAGTTTGGTTGTCTTCATTTACTTGCCATTGGGGAAACTGAGTTGCGGAGTGGTACAGAAGAAGCGTTTATCGGAGATGACGGTGTGTTTTAACGGTGGAATCAGTGTTTCCAATGTTGATGTTTTGAGGAAGATGATACTTAATGAGGCTTAGAGTTTAGGACAATCTCTTTGTTCAAATTCTGCGGAGATGGATCATGATTTAGGCAGTAGCATTGGTGGCGAAAGACTTGTTGGATAATTCTTATGATGGTTGAATTTTTAGTAGATCAAGTATGAGCAACAAATATCGATTTTTTTTCTTCGGAAGATGGCTAAACTAGAGTAGGAGTGATGGCGGCTTCTATGTTTAACAAGTTTGAATGTGACGAAAAGGGGATTGTTTGGAATGCAGAGGGTATGTGGATGCTTGATTATCTTTTCGGGATGCAATATGGTCTAATGTTGTGAGTGTATTATTGTCCTTCAATTGATGTTAATCGAATGAACGAACTCTTACAGCTAGTGGATGAGTGTGGACTCAAGAGGATTAACTTAGTTCATAGTGGTTATAACTATGGCAGCGTTATTGGATGATGTCAATGTGGGGTTTCGTAGGTGAGCTATATCTTGTGAGAAGGTTAGAAGTTGCGTGATTTCTGGTAAAAGTTCCTCTGAAGAATTCTACCTTTTATTCAATGGAATGTATGTACTATGATGTATGCTTGGATCGCCTGAAGAAGACGATGCGACCATCAGGAGGTCGAGTGTGCATTTGTGGCTAATAATCTGGGATGTTATGATTAGTGAAACAAGAGCCTGTGAGAAATTTGGTTGAGTAAGTATGAGATCATGATAGCTAGGAGGAGAAGTCATTATAGGTCTTTGGATTTTGCGATTGTGGCTTAAAGCCAAGTGGGGGAGCCTATTGTTGATGATTGAGTTATGTGGTTATGTGTCTTATAGTTTTTGGTTATCGGTACAGTGGTGGATTAGTTATAATTTAGAAAGAGAACATCAGGGGGATTCGAGCAAGGAATTTGATGGATGTGTGCTACATTTTACCTTATTGAGATGTGAAGGTTGTGAAATAACCCATATTTGATATTCCTTTGTGAAGGTGATGTGCAAGGGAGGAGATTCATTCTATTGCTTCTTCTGGAGTATTTGTGTGTTAATGGAGCACTGGTTGTTAGCTATATATTCGGGATTGGGTCAGAGTGGGGAACTCTCAATGATGGTTCTAGTGGGTTCAAGAATTAAAATGATGTGCCTAAGGATTTTTGGTTCGTCGTGTGGCTAAGGAATTAGTTTTGCAGCGGGGTGTGAAAGAGGCTTGGAATATTTCTATGTTACCATCGGTCTACGATGCAGTGTTAGAGATATGGAAGATACAACTACGAATTCGTAGAAGATCTCATCGGAATGGGTATATCAGTTAGAGGTACTATTGGGTGCATGAGAGGGCATAACACAACCTATGGGTATTGAGACGATGTGGTCTTGTGGTTTGGGGTCACTCGAGATGAGTGTTGATTGAGGTACGTTATTTGTTGGAAAAGAGGTATTGCTTCGAATAAATTCAAGAGTAAATTGGAAGAAGTTGATTAAGTTAATAGTGGTTTGGATCAACATAGTAAAGTCGGTTCATTTGGTGCGATAAGGCTATACGGGTGTTTCGTGGCTATACTTGTGGGATTGGCAGTCTCTGTAACTTTGTTTATTGGAGGGATCCAGTTCTGACAGCGTGGTTATGTCCAAATGGGTAGCGAAGAGTTATGACGGTTTCGACCACGACTTGGAGTTTGTATTTTCTGCAGTTAAAGGAATTTGGCTGTGTGTTGCAATTTTTCTTTTGAAATGAGTTAAGTGAATAGTTATAGCCGATGGAGTGTTTACACCACTGGTGGTTCAGTATTTATGATGGGATTATTGTACTCTCATGTAGCAATATGATAGATATAGTGAGCGGTATGAAATTGGAATTGAAGGATCAAGGTTGCAGTTCAATTTTGATAGGGATGTCACGAGTTCGGAGGAGTGGGGGCGGAGATTTCAGATGTTCATAGTATGCTGGTGCTATTTGAATGTCGCCTGAGAATGTTGTTCTATGGAAGAGGCATTGTGTGTATATCTGCAGATTCTTGATTTGCATTACAGAAATACTACAACTGGTAGCCATGGATGTGCAGATTTTGTTACCTGGTGAGGAAGGTTGTGGAAGTATCTCTCACAGGATGATTGTGTAAGTATGATGTGTCAGACATTTAAGTGATAGTGATTAAAATCATGTAGGAAGATTCCGATATTGTCGCTGATTAGAGAGTTTATGTCTGAGAGCCACTCTATTTAGTTGTAGGTTGGGGAAGTTTGTTTCAAATTTTACAGTTGATCGTATGTGTCATGAATAGGGTTATTATGGATCTTTGGAAGGTTATTGACCTATTTTGGGATGATCAAAATCAGCTTTGAGGTCCGATGGTAGACCTAATGTGAGTATATATTCCACACTAGATCAGATATACTTATTCAGCATAGCATTGCTTATGGATGAGTCTCCAGGCATGGTGAATGTTATTCCTGTCGTTGTCTATTTTAAGTGTTACTCTTTTACGCCACGTGGGTTGTGAGATGGCTTGATTATTCACATGTGTGTTGTGATACTGTGTAACTTGTGATGTATATGAGCGAGATGGCTTTTAAGATGCTGATTTATTTATTGTACCTCAGTCGTGCTTGGGCTTTTGTAACGCATAACACCATCCGTCTCCCCGGGGTTATGTTTATGCACTTGGCATGCTCGTGGTTGATATACGTGTGTTTAGTGTGTATGATCATTTTGTCTTGATGGGTATTTCCTTACTGATTGTTATGTGTGGATCGGATGACATGCTGCCACGGGTATGATGTTGGATTGGGCTGCGCATCGTAATAATATCATGTGTGGATCGGATTGCACGATGCAACATTGAGATGTTGAGTACGGTTCCTTATACTTATTTTGTGTGTTTTGTTTCTAACCTTTGAGATAGTTTCATAGCATTCATTTAGTTGTTTCATTCGTTATGCATCTAGATACTTTTGTACTCGGGTCCGTGTCACGACCCGGAATCCCAACTTCGGGGTCGTGATGACGCCTAACATCCACTTGCTAGGCAAGCCGATATGAGATAATTAAATAATCAATTTTTAACAGTTAAAAACACAATGATGATATACAACGAGAAATAGAAACCCAATCTGACACAGTACTTAAGTCACGTGATAACATATACTAAAAATTCGGAGTCACGAGTACACGAGCAACTATAAGTCTACAAGCAAAGTCTGAAAATAAATACAACTGGTTCGAAAGAAATGAACAGTAAAAGTGGGGAAAGGAAGGGGACTTCAAGGTCTGTTGATACCAGAAGATCTACCTCGAGTCTCTGTATGCAATGATCCAAGCTGACGCACCTCACGCACTGTGGGGATCAATACTAGTATCTGCACAAGAAGTGCAGAAGTGTAGTATAAGTACAATAGACCCAATGTACTCTGTAAGTGTCAAGCCTAACCTCGGCAAGGTAGTGACGAGGCTATGACAAGACACCTACTTACATAAACCTGTACAAGTGTATATAAAGAAACAACAATAACATAGAATGATAACGTACAAACTTGGAGGGAATATGCAAGAAGGGGGAAGAATATTACAACTACGACAGGTATGAAATCAAAAAGTAACCAAGTAAATCATCAACCGGTAAATTAGTTAAATCAGTGATATGAAAATGGCACGGCATCACCCCTCGTTCTTTTACTCTCGTCCTCGCCATGTAATGATGATATAAGTAAAATGAAATGACGCGGCATCACTCTTTTGTGCTTTTACCCTCATCCTCTCAATGCAACAATGAATAAATGGGATGAATGGCATGACATCTCCCTTCGTGCTTTTACTCTCGTCCTCGCGATGTAATAATATTAATGTAAATGCAATGACATGGCATCACCCTTCGTGTTTTTACTCTCTTACTCACCATGTAATGATGATAATATGAATTCGAGCAATAAATAATGCGGAGAATATATTTAACATCAAATATGACGCCAAGAAACCAATCTTCAACTTCCAGAAATATTTGCTAATAATTAAAGGGCAATAATTACGAAACGAATAATCAAAGAAATATTTTAACCTACACATGGATATCATAATTAACAAAGCAACAAAATACAAGGAAATAAGTTCCAGCCGCACGCTTTAACCCAATAACGCATAAGTACTCGTCACCTTACATAGACATTGTTCCCACACATAAAACACATATCAAATAGACTAAAAAGTCCTAATCCATCAATTCAAGGTTAACCACTACACTTACCTCGCTCCGCAATCAAATCAAAGCTCAATTGGGGCCTTTCCTCTAAAATTTGCCTCCAAATCAATCGAATCTAACCAAATATAGTTCAAAAAATTTAAAATGAGCTTTAGAAACTAGTCACGGGTGAAAAATATTCAATTTTTAATGATTATGGAAAAAGTCAACCCCGAGCTCGCTTTGCCAAAACCCGAGATTCAGACCAAAATCCAGTTACCCATTCACCCCCGAGCCTGATTACGTGATTAGTTTCGAAATCCGGCCTTAAGTTGAGGTCTAAATCTCAATTTCTTAAAATCCCAAATTTCTACCTAAATCCCTAATTTCTACCATGAAAAACATAGATTAAAGTTTAAAATCAATGGGCGTTGATGGAAATGGAAGAAAACGAGTAAAAATCTATTAACCTATGATGTTGGGATGAAATTTCTCTTCACAATCGCCTCTAGGCCGAGCTCAAACTTGAAAAACGGTGAAAAGTGAAGAAAATACCGACTTTTGGAAGTTTTAAATCAGTGGCGTCATGTCTTATTTGTGTTCACGAAGGACCTGACGCGATCGCGAAACATTGTGGCCCAACTGGCCCTCGCATTTGCGAGATGTTAATCCCTTTTGCGATGGCCTTCCCCTTCCCCTCTGGCATTCGCATTCGCGACCCATGGTTCGCGTTCGTGTTGATCCCCTTACTGCTCTATATTCACGGCCTGAACCTCGCGTTCGCATAGAAGAAATCCTACCCCAGCCCAAGTTACCCTTCGCGATCTCGAAGAACAACGCACCAGACACCAGAAATCACTGAAAACCAACAATCTCCTAAGTCTGAAATGGTCCGTAGCATATACAAAACTCACCCGAGCTCTCCGGGATCCAAACCAAACATGCATACAGTATGATAATATCATATTAACTCACTCTCATGATCAAAACACCAAAATAACACCTAGAACCACAAATCGAACATCAAAATGTATGAAATTTTCAAAGAAACTTAAGAACTTTCAAATTTACAATCGGACATCTGAATCACGTCAAATCAACTTCGTTTTGCACCAAATTTTGCAGGCAGGTCATAAATAGTGAAATTAACCTATACTAAGTTCCGAAACCAAAATCTATACCTGGTAGCAACAAAGTCCACCTAAGGTCAAACATAGAAATTCTTTAAACCTTCAAATTACTAGTTTTGAACAAATCAAGTTAGGGACTTCCAAATTCAATTTCTAGCATACATTCAAGTCTCAAATCATGATACAGACCCACAAGGGCCAACAAAACACTGATCTAGATCCGTTTATATAAAATGTTGACGTAGTCAACTCAAATCATTTTCAAGGCTAAAATTCATATTTTCTTTGATTTTTCACATAAAAAGTTTCCGGAAATAAACGCGGATTGCGCACGCAAATTTAGGAATGATAAATGGAGCTATTCAAGGTCTCAGGACAAAAAAATAAAGGCTAAAACTCAAAATAGCCTATCGGGTCATCCGAGTTCGCTTTTCCTTATTGGTCATATTCGAGTTGTGGCTTGCTGGCGCATTGATGACGTCCTATGATATTTAGGTGGTTTTTTATCTGAGTTGTAGATCGAGCAGGCCTCAAATCAGCACAATTGTATTCGTATAATGTAGTTTGGAGGAAAATGTCACTAATCAGTTCATAATATGGCAATGGTTCGTGTCGAACGAAAGAAATCCCTTATTTATTAATTTGACAGGTGGTCATGAAATACTGTATGTCTCTTCCATTATTGCAGCATTGCAAGATTTGGAACAAGATTTTTATTATTCATGAGGTACATTACCGATGCTGGGTTCGAAAATTTGTAGCTAGTGTGGTTAGAAGATACTATTATGGGCATATGAATTATGTGTGTGTGGTACATCTAGTGGAGTTTGATATAGTATACATATGCTAGAATAAGACCTTATAGAAGATTCCGGATGTTGGAATTGGGTTCAAAGGCTTGTAGGTTAAGGTAGCATGAAGGATCTTCAGTTTGGGTTGAGCTAATGTGCTCACTTAGATACTGGTAGAATGGGTAGGGGCACAACGTGTTATGCAGGTATTTTTGGAAACTTTGTAATGGCTCTTGGCAAGTTCAAGGACGAACATATGTTTAAGTAGGGGAGAATGTAAGGAACCCACCGATCTTCTTGAGCTCTATCATGTTGCTTCTCCATTTGAGACCTTGAGTAGCTTCACTTCATGTATTATGACTTGCACGCGTAGTTACTTTTGATTTTCAGGAAGTTCGGAGTTGATTTGAATGGATAATTCTCAATTCGGAAGCTTTAAGTTGGAAGAGTTGACCAAGGTTTGAGTTTTCATTATATAACCTCGGAATAGAGATTTGAAGGTTCTTGTAGGTTCGCAAGGTGATTTCAGACTTGGTCGTGAGTTCGGGTTGAGTATCAGATGGTCTGGGGGCATTTCGACGCTTAATATCGAAAGTTTGCATTTTAAAGGTTTTGAAATTTTCTAAGTTTGACTTAGAGTGGAGTTTGGTGTTATCGGACTCTAGGTGGTGTTCAAGGACCTTGGATAGGTTCATTTAGTGGATTGGAACTTGTGTGTGAAGTTTGGTCGTGATCAGCAATGTCTAAGTGGGATTCGGACGCGTTCGATAAAGCATGAAGGTTTGAAAGTTAAGAGAGTTTAAGAAATTGAATTTGATCTTTAATTCTTGGTTTCAATGTTGTATTTGTGTTCTGATCCTTTGGACAAGTTTACATAGGGTAAATAAATCTTTGAGAATGATTGGACAGGGTTCCTCGGACCTTGGGTGAGTTTTGGGGTTGTTTCAGACCACCTTTAGGCCTTTTTGAACTGGTGATAACTAATGTCAGGGGTGTGAATCGCGATCGCAGAGGTTTGGGTTGCGATCACAAAGATAAAAGTGCATTCTAGGCCTTGTGAATCGCAATTGTGGAAGGTAGGCCGCGATCGCGCAGAAGGAATTTTCGTTGTCAATGGTTTGACTTCGGGAGATTATATCTTGAAACCATAAGGAATTTGGGGATGATCCAAACATGAAAGTTGTAGCTCTTTGAATTAGATTTCAGAAAACCAAACCGTTTTTCATTTGGAATGTTATGGCCATGGGTGTCTATGAAGAAGAAACACAATTTGTATATCATGTTCATGGGGATTTGGCCGCGATAGCGATGAATAAAATGATGCTGGAACATTTGTTAACCGCGATCGCATGACTAATGGTCGTGATCGCGATGAAGGAGGCCTGGCAGGTGTATTAAACATCCAATTTAGGGATTTCGAGTTCATTTCTTCACTTTTAAGTTCTTAGAGCACATGTAGGGAGATTTTAGGTTATTCTTGAAGACTATTTTCTTCATATATCATAAGGTAAGTTATTCCTACTTGTTGCGTGTTAAATAGATGGATTATATATGGACTTAAACATAGAAATTAGTGAAATTGTGAGATTTTGGAAGAAAACATAGAAATGATAATCTCGGATTTTTATCACGAAATTGGACATGAAATTGGGAATAAATTATATATTTGAGTTTGTGGTGCTATGGGTATGTTTTATCTTCGAAATGTTTTGGAACGAGGGCTCGTAGGTTGACGTTGTTGAGTTTTTGAGCAGAGGTGGGAATTGTAATAAATTGATTAAATTACGAGTTTGTGAGTTTATGCTAGTGACTCGTCAAGTTTCACTATTCCTATGGGATCAGGCTAAATGCCGCAGCAGTATGGATCGGGTCGTACGACCTCAGTAGTATTATGGGATGCATCTATGGTTCGTGTCGGTCGACCCTCAGCAGTGTACACGATTATTTTATGATCAGGTTGAACACTTCAGCAGTACTATTATGGGATCAGCCCATGCGCCACGGCAGGAAATCGTACCATTACTCTTATGGGATCGGGTCGTTCATCTCGGTAGAATCGTGCGAAATATTTTATCAGGAGTTAGCGTACGTATGAGTCTTCTTGACTTGAGATGTGACCATTAATTTGGTGTTGACCATTATGTATCCCCTTTGAGGAAGTATCCGGTATTTGAGGACTTCGTGTTTACACTTCCATTGAGGATTATATTATGTACCTATATCTGTTTTCACTGTTTTACTTGTTATGCTTCATAACTGTCTACTTTTATTGTACTTGATTTATTAAACTACTAGTAAATGTCGATTTCAACCCCTCGTCACTACTTCTTAGGAGTTAGGCTATATACTCACTGGGCACACATTGATTTACGTACTCATGCTACACTTCTGCACTAATTGTGTAGGTAATGAGACAGGTTCCTTTGGTGGTCATCTTGGCACATAGGTACGACTGCTGAGGGGACTTTATGGTGAGCTACATGCCATGCTACGATCCGCAGCACACAAAGTCTCCATCATATTTATTTACTTTATCCTATCTATTTTTATATTCTAGACAGAGGTTGTATTGGTATTGCACTCCCTAGTCGATGCCCATGCACTCATGAAACCCGATTTTAGGGATTTAAATTTTACTCTTAATTGTATTCCGCTATGATTTTTTGGTTTATAGTTTTGCCTTATTCGAACATTTAAAATAATAATATCTATACGTTCTATAAAAACAAACTATTTTCACTCTTTATTTCTTTAATTATTTCGGAATGCATTTTGGATTAACTATTGATGTGATGATTTAATTATTGGATTCCCTAACGACGACGCTGGGCGCCATCATGACCTATTGTGAGATTTGGGTCGTGATATACAATCCCAAAACCGATGGTACAGAGTCACAAGCTCTACTGAAATACACTAGGAATCTCTATTACAATACTATTCGGGGGAAAAAACCAGTAGTATTTGATCACTAGTGCAACGCGTGTTTTCGGACCTAAAGACTTCGTGTTTGAAGGATCCATCACCGTCCCTGATAAAATACCTACAATTGGTTAGTTTAAAATATAAATGAAGAATGGAAAGGTTGTACCTTGGCATTAGTGTCACTTTAGTTTTCCAATTGTTCGGTAATTGCTCTCCATCCATTGTGCCGAGCTTGTAAGATCTTTTGCCAATGATGTCGAGGACCTGATACGGTCCCTCCCAATTCGGCCCTAGTTTTTCTTCATTCGGATTTCGAGTGTTGAGGGTGACTTTTCTTAGCACTAAGTCCCCGATTTTGAAATGTTGAAGATTGGCTCTTCGATTACAATACCTCTCGATTCATTTTTTTTTGCGGCCAATCAAACGAGGGCAGCTTCTCGTCTTTCATCTAGAAATTTGAGGCTTGTATTCATAGCCTCATGATTTGATCCTTTCGTTGCATATCGAAACCTGAGGCTAGGTTCCCCGACTTCGACCGGGATAAGAGCTTCAGCACCATAGACTAAAGAGAATGGTGTTGCCCCCGTACTAGATTTTGACGTTGTGCGGTACGCCCAAAGGACCTCGAGCAGGATCTATCTCCATTCCCCCTTAGAGTCAGCCAATCTTTTCTTTAGATTTTGAATGATGGTCTTGTTTGTTGATTCGGCTTGTCTGTTCCCACTGGGATGATATGGTGTCGATAAAATCCTTTTAATCTTGTGATCCTAGAGAAATTTTATCACTTTGCTGCTGATGAACTGCTTTCCATTATTGCACACACTCTCGGCAGGCATCCCAAATTAGCATATAATGTACTCCCAAATGAAGTTTATGACTTTTTTTTCTCTGACTTTCTCGAAAGCATGTACTTCAACCCACTTAGAAAAATAATCAGTCATAAACAAAATAAATTGAGCTTTACCTGGGGCCGATGGGAGAAGGCGGACGATGTCCATCCCTCATTTCATGAATGACCATGGGGATAACACCGAGTGAAGTTGCTCCCTGGGTTGATGAATCATTGGTGCATACCTTAGACATTTGTCGCACTTTCGAATGAACTCTTTTGTATCCTTTTCCATATTGGCCCAATAGTATTCTGCTCTGATAACCTTGTGAACCAATGACTTGGCACCAGAATGATTTCCACAAGTGCCTTTGTAAATCTCCCATAGGATGTAGTCGGTGTCTCCCGGTCCCAAACATATTGCCAATTGTCCGTTGAAAATTCTCCTGAACAGTGTTCCATCCTCGGCCAAGGTGAACCGTGCTGCCTTTGTGCGTAGAGTCCTCGACTCCTTCAGGTCTGATGGGAGTTTCCCGTTCATAAAGTATTTGATGTACTTATGTCTCCAATCCCATGTCAGACTAGTAGAATTTATTTCAGCATGGCCTTCTTCGATTACTGATCTCGAGAGCTGTATGACGGTCCCCGAGCTGAGTTCGTCATATTCGACCGATGATCCCAGTTTTGCAAGGGCATCGGCCTCGCTATTCTGTTCCCGAGGTACATGTTGCAAGGTCCGTTCCTTAAATCGATGTAGAGTCACCTGTAATTTGTCCAAGTACCTCTACATCCGATCCTCTCGAACTTCGAAAGTCCTGTTGACTTGGTTAACCACAAGTAGGGAATCACATTTGGCCTCGATGACTACTGCTCCCAAACTTTTAGCTAGCTCGAGACCTGCAATCATAGACTCATACTCGACCTCATTGTTAGTTAATTTCAAAGTTCTGATAGATTGTCTAATTGTATTACCCATGGGTGGCTTCAAAACAATGCCCAGCCCGGACCCCTTCATGTTCGAAGCACCGTCTGTGAAGATGGTCCACACCCTCGATGATGTACCCGATTTTAATAATAGTTCCTTTTCGACCTCGGGTACGAGGGCGGGTGTGAAGTCGGCCACAAAGTCTGCCAAAATTTGAGACTTAATGGCCGTTCGGGGTTGATAATCGATATCATACCCACTGATCTCGACGGCCAATTTGGCCAATCGACTCGAGATTTCGAGTTTGTGTAAAATATTGCAAAGGGAATAGGTAGTCACAACACAAATTGGGTGACACTGAAGATATGGTTTTGATTTCCTCGTGGCGCTTATTAAAGCAAGCGCTAATTTTTCTAAGTGTGGGTATCGGGTCTCAGTCTCACCTAAGGTCCGACTAACATAGTAAACAGGAAATTGCGTACCTTGCTCTTCTCGAACTAGGACCCCACTTACCGCGATTTCCGACACTGCTAAGTATAAGTAGAGTTGTTCGTCCGCTTTTGGAGTATGAAGTAGTGCGGCTCGATAGGTACCGTTTTAGTTCTTCCAAGGCTTGTTGGAATTTCGGGGTCCATGCAAAAGTGTTCTTCTTCTTAAGCAGTGAGAAGAACCGGTGACTTCTATCTAAGGACCTCGAAATGAATCGTCCTAGGGCGTCTATGCGCCCTGCTAACCTTTGTACAGTCTTAACATTATCCACGTCCGTGATATCTTCGGTGGCCTTGATTTTATCGGGGTTGATCTCGATCCCCAATTTGATACCGTGAAGCCGAGGAACTTCCCCGAGCCGACCCCGAATGCACACTTCTCCGGGTTGAGCTTCATGTTGTACTTTCTCCGTATATCGAAGGTCTCCTACAAATGATTAAATTGTCCTCTGCTCGCAGGGAGTTAACTAGCGTGTCATCAATATACACTTCCATTGATTTTCCTGTTTGTTCTTCGAAAATTCGATTTGCTAGGCGTTGGTAAGTTGCACCAATATTTTTAGTCCGAACGGCATTACGTTATAATAATAGGTGTCGTACTTAGTGATAAACGTAGTCTTTTCATGATCCTCCGGGTTCATCTGTATTTTATTGTACCCAGAGTAGGCGTCGAGAAAACTGAGAATCTCATGGCCTGCCGTGGCGTCGATCATACGATTGATATTCAGCAAAGGAAAAGAATCCTTAGGGTATGCTTTGTTTTGGTACTTATAGTCTAGGCACAACCTAAGTTTATTGCCCTTCTTAGGGACTAAAAGTACATTTGTTAACCACTCGGGATAATTTACTTCCCGATTGGACCCTATTTTGAGAAGTTTGGTTACCTCATCCTTGATGAATGCGTACTTAAACTCGGAATGGGGACTTCTCTTTTGCTTTATCGGACAGAACTTCGGGTCCAAGTTCAATCGATGGGTAGTATCTCCAGTGTGATCCCTGTCATATCAAGGTGGAACCAAGCAAAGAAATCCATATTATCTATAAGAAATTTAATGAGTTTTTCCCTAAGCTCGGGGGTTAACCCCGTGCCCAGGTATACCTTTCGTTCGGGCAGGTAATCGATCAGTATGACTTGCTCCATCTCTTCTACCATTGATTTTGTGGTGTCTGAGTCATCGGGAATTACGAAAGATCGGGGGATCCAATGTTCATCATCCTCGTCCTCCCCCTTCTCCTCCGATTGGGTCGAGGTTGGTACCTGTGGTTGCTATTTGATCTCCTGATTTTATTTTGACTTTGATCCCTTTGTTGATGAAAGCGCCGATACTGGTATTACTTCATCGACCGCGAACATCTCTTTGGAAGTATATTGTTCCCCATACACCATTTTTACTTCATCCGGTGTTAGGAATTTCATAACTTGGTGAAGGTTGAAAGGACCACCCTCATGTTATGAATCCAGGGTCGTCCGAGCAGGGCTTTGTATCTCATATCGCCCTCGATCACATGGAACTTTGTTTCTTGAATGCTCCCGGCTACGTTTACTAGCAAGATGATTTCACCTTTGGTAGTTTCACTTGCCATGTTGAAGCCATTAAGAACCCGAGCTGCAGGCACAATTTGATCCTGTAATTCGAGTTTCTCCACAACCCTCGATCGAATAAATGTTGGGCGAGCTTCCTGGATCAATCAAAACACGTTTAACCTGAATTTTATTCATAAGAATGGATATTACCAGTGCATCGTTGTGGGGTTGTGAGATCTCTTCTGCTTCCTCGTCATTGAAGGACAAGGTCCCTTCTGGAACATAGCCTCGAGTTCGTTTTTACCTGGTGATCGACACCTTGGTGCGCTTGAACACGGGTTCCTACGGAATATCGACCATACCAACGATGATGTGAATCACGTGTTGTGGTTCTTCCTGTTCTTTCTTCCTGTTTGCATCCCTATCTCTGAAGTGATTCTTGGTTCGGTCGGTCAATAATTCTCGAAGGTGGCCCTCGTTGAACAAGGTTGCTACCTCCTCCCTTAGCTGACTGCAGTCTTCTGTTTTGTGACCATGGGTATAATGGTATTTGCATATCTGATTTGGGTTCCTTTGAGCCGGATCGGTATGCAGAGGTCGAGGCCATCTGGTATTTTTGATCCGCTCAATGGACGATACAATAGCTGATGCATCAACGATGAAGTTGTATTCTGATAGTCGTGGTGCTTCTGTGGGATCGACATGTTTATCGAAACCACTCTAACTCATGAGCCCTCGGGAGCTCTGTCCTCGATCATTTCGTCAATCATTCCGTCGATCACTTCGAACGAGATTTCATACAGGGCCTCCGCTCCTACGATCTCCTCCGTATGGTTGATACCGATCTCTGTTCGATAGGGGTTCTCTATCGATGTCCCTTTGAATTCTGCCGACAGGACTGTTTGGATAGACGGAACCAGAAAGAGTTCCTAACTGATAATCCTTGACCCTGATTTTTGACTGGTACCGATTATGCACATCGGACCAGGTCACAACTGGATACTCAATTAAATTCTTCTTTAGCTGTTGTGAGGCTACCGAACTTCACACATTCAAACCTTGAGTAAAATCTTGGATAACCCAGTCATCTACGACCGAGGGTAGGTCCATGCGTTCCATCCGGAACCGAGATACAAATTCCCTTAACATTTTGTTGTGCTTTTGTTTTACTTTGAAGAGACCCGACTTCTTAGTCGCGACCTTTATTTCTCCGTCGTATGCTTTGACGAAGGAATCTGCAAGCATGGCGAAGGAAAAAATGGAATTGGGCGACTGATGCGAGGCTAGAATTCATGGTTTAACATGTTATATGCCCTACATTTTATGTGCGTTAATGATAAAAATACACTTTTATGTGCATAATAGAGTCTATTTCATGTGTAGGTGAATTAGAGATGGAAACCGAGCTAAATAGATGCAAATACATCAAAAATACGCTCAAGAGGCGAGGAGGAGTGCACCGGGCTATAGCTGGGCGCCAAAGCCTAAACACCTGGCCCTGCCTGGCGTTAGCCAGGCGTTAGAGTCCAAACGCCAGCCCTAGCCTGGTGTTAGCCAGGCATTGGAGTCCAAACGCCAGCCCTAGCCTGGCGTTATTCAGGCGCCAGGGCCCAAACGCCAGGCCCCTGTTTCGGTCAATTCCGAGTTTTGACAAGTTTAAGTGTTTCCCGGTTGGAATAGAAGTCTCCTACACGTTTAGGGTTTGTCCTAAACATATAAATAGACCCCTAAAACACAACTTAACGAGGATTGGAAGGCAGACGAAGGATT
>MDKI01086262.1:0-27604 GCA_005239505.1 Nicotiana paniculata
AACGAATCAACAATTGTCGAAACGCGAGCAAGCCGATCAAACAACGACCTTTAATCCCAAACTATGTTGGAATTAAATTTCGTAGTTCCGGAAAATCTGGCGCACCCTATGAGAGCTTCATCACTACAGCTTGGTGAAGACCTTCTTCAACTTCATATTCCTCCAGTTCCTTAAACGAAAATTTCATCATAAGTTGTCCATGAACATGCTGGACAGGTTTAAGGATTGTTTTTGCTACTGGTTGTGATTTTGACGTGAGTAATGAAGCATATGTATTCGTTTTAGGGATGGGATCCGTCTCTCCCACAGCTTGAAGCTGGGGAGAGGCCTGCACGTCTATGGCAGCCCTTAGTTCTCCATGTCGCCCAAGAAAGAGAGGAGAGAGGAGAGAGCAGCGTAGGTTTTTTTTAGGGTTTCCGGAATGTGTTGCAACTAACTAACGCTAGTTTCCATCATGCCAGTTGAGACTATTGAGGTTAATGAAAAATTATTGTATGAATAGGTTCTGGTTGCTATTCTTGATAGGCAAGTCTGTAGATTGAGGAACAAAGAAATTGCTTCAGTTAAAGTGTTGTGGCGAAGTCAGCAAGTTGAGGAAGCCACGTGGGAAGTAGAAAATGAAATGAATGAAAAGTATCCCCATTTGTTTGAATAAGTCTAGTAGTGATCGTGCGAACCATCATCTCTAAGCAATTATATTCTGTGTTCAGTTTTGTGAAAAAGCAGCTTATTTTTTTTCCTAATTGCTCTACTATTGTGACTTCTCAAGTTGTGCCATAATTGTGTATGTTTTGACTATTTGAGTAATGTGTAAACTATTAGAGTAAATGAAATCATGTGAAACTCGTGTGATGGTTAAATGATTAATTGAGGTGTAGATTGGTAAGGATTAATTGAAGTGTATATGGAATGTTGAAGTAATTGAATTATATGGGACTTGTCGAGGTGAGAAAATTATGTGCAAGGCCATGAATGGCTAGTTATGTGTGGAATTAGTTAAGAACATGTGTTTCGGGGGCTCTCTGACAGGTAGATAGGCCTAATTATAGAGGAAACTCTAGCGAAATTTTCAGAAAATATCGATTTAGTAAATTTTGGAGGTTGGCATATTGTGTTTTCAAAAACAAATGATTTCCCGATCTTCATTCGAGGACGAATGATTTTAAGTGGGGGAGGATGTGAAGACCCGTACAATTTCTATGACTAAAATAATGCCCGAATAGGTCCCTGTGCTGTTATACTTGTAGAAATTCTTAAAACAGTCCTATTTTGAGTAAAAAGTATCCCAGAACTTGAAAGATTAAATTTTCCAGAAATTGCGCGCTATGCAACGCACTATGCGATCGCATAACAGGTATGCGGACTGCATAGTGGTCACATAATTGGACAATTTCCTGTCCATCTTGAGGACTGCTATGCGGCGTAGAATGCGATCGCATTACACAAATGTGGGCCGCATAGTTGTCGCATTCTTTTCCCATGGTTTTTGCGAGGGAGGTTATGCAACGCACTATGCGATCACATAACAGGTATGCGGATCGCATAGTGGTCGCATACCTGGGCAGTGGGGATCCCATTTTGGCCCATTTGAAGGCCCACTATGCGACAGGAATGCGAACCGCATAGCAGGATGTTATCGCATTCCTGACCGCATCTCTATCTCGGGGATCCTATTTTCTAAATTTAAGACCCGACCCCCTATTTTATAAAACACCCCTTCCCTTCATTTTTACGATTTTCTGACAAAAAATAGAGAGAGAAGAAGAGATTTCTTGAGAGAGAAGGTTTCAACGTCATTCAATTTGATTTTTCCAAAATCACTCAAGCCCGGAAATTATCAAGTTATTGTCACCTCCTTCACTCAAAGAGGTATGACTTCACCCTATTTCCTCAATTTCACAGATTTTGGGTCAGAATAAAACACACATAGGTTGGTTCTTGAAAATAAAAAGTGAACTCTTGCATGTATATGAGTTAAACCCCGTAATCTAGTAAAGGGAAAAACAAGTTTGGGTGATTATTCTCAAAACGGGGTTAGTAGTCTAAGGGGTCACATAGTGTTTTATAAAATACTCAATTGGGTACAAGATTCATAATTCTAAGTGAAATATGTCACATTGTGGAATAGATTGATGGTGCGAGACGGTCCGGTAAATTGTGATAGAAATTAAAAGAGGACGACTCGAGGTATCTATGGCTAACTTTAATCTTCATAGAGTCACCTTGTTGGTGTCCAAACATTCGGTATGAGTTTCTTGCTGACTATATGTGAATTTATTGCCCGGTTGTGTTGAGGTGTAAGATTGCATTCTCTAATTTGTCTTAGTCGGCTATCGTGATAATTGAAATTGTGAAAGGTGACTTCTATGTGATTACTCTAACATGTGCAAGGTTCGTTAAATGCTTGAGTATGTTGGTATGAAAGAATGATAACAAACTCAAATGTGTAAATGTATCTAAGTGATAAGGGCTATGTAACAAGTGATGAAAGGGAATTGTGAATTGATCTAATTGAACAAAATGACCATGGAAATATCGTATATGACTCATTGTTGGCAAGGTTTACTGTGGCTTAACTTCATATGGATTGTTGGTTGTAATGAATTTATATTCTTGTTTATGAGCATCTTTGTGGTTGAATTAATAGATGACAAAGACTATTGTGAGCACATGATTGGTTGGGTGTTATAAAATTGTACTCTTGATGATATGAAACCATGTGATTGAACTGCGGGATGTTATTGTTTGCCATGAAATGTGATGGTCCGATGGGATCGGGTTGCACGCTGCAACAAGAAGTAATAAGGGTGGAGAGATTACAACGGTGGAGTATAAACTATACGGGGGGATCGGTTGCACGTCGCAATAGAAATTTAAGGTGGGATCGGGTTGCACGCTGCAATATGTAGTAATAAGGGTGGAGTGTAAACTCTACGGTGGGATCGGGTTGCACGCCACAACAGAATGTGATAAAGCTGAAATGGGATTGTGTTGAAATAAGAATATGTGAGGCTCTCAATTGTATTTGTTTCTGTATCACTGTGCACTATGTGTTGGCTCCTTTAACTGCTTTCTATCCGTGCATCTCTTGATTTTACTTTGAGTAAAGTTTATTCGTACATGCTAGTACTATTCCACAGTACTAACGTCCCTTTTGTCGGGGCACTACATCGTTTATATCGATGTACGTGGGTCCATAGCAGGTAGCTCAGTTCGCCGTTAGTGGTGCCTCATCTTCATCTTTCAGCAGTACTGGTGAGCCCCACTTCCTCCCGGGGCCGTGTGTAATTCATGCCATCTCTTTTGAATCTTTTATTTATTTTAAGGTATAGCTGGGGCCTTGTTGCCGACAAGTATTGTATAAGCTCCTAGCATTCGTAAAGGCTCCGTAGACAAGATGTGGGTGTATATATGTATTTTGGGTAGTAACTGAACGTATTCATAATCGTGGTCTGTATTGAAAAGTTATGTATGTATTGTGTATGTTTTGGGAATCAATTGTTGAAATGCTAAAAGAGAAACGAATTTAAGTTGTAAACCCACGCTTAAATCCTAAGTTGATATTTCATATGGAACATGGTGTATTGTATACACGGGGGAAACACTTTGGTAGGAAAGGCAATCCAGGTCCGCTTGACGGGTTAACCCAGTTAGGTGCCGGTCTCGTCCCTCGGGTTTGGCACGTGATGAAAAATTCGTATGATATTCTTGATAAAGATTGTACCGTACTCCCTTAGAATTTGCAATTCATGCTTTATCCCTTTTGCACAGAATCGACAAGCAACATCATTCATATTTGGTATGGAAATATTTGCTCTTTGAAGGATCCATTTCGACCAGCCACTCTTTCAATTCTTTTGTTCTTGATCTTTAGATATTAGGAGAATAAAACATATCACTAGTGTAGGAAAGCTCTTATGGTGGGTGTGGCCCACTTATTAGATGAGTAAGCCACTTAATTCTCTAAACTTTCCACCTATGTAAGACATAATAGTCACTTTAAAAGTTATGGGGATGCTGCCACGTTGGGGAGGTAATTCTTATCCAAACATTTGATTTAATTATCCACTAATCACTTCATTAACTTGTTAATCTCCCATTAACCGATAATTAACAAATTACCCACATAATTAAGAATTACTTAAAATACTATCCACTTTTGACATACCTAATACACATTACTATCATGGTCATGTAGTACCTTGTATGGCATTAGTCCATAAATAATAGGTATTATAGCTCAGACCGTATTTTATCATGATAGTTTGGTAAATGGAGTGACGCACATGCTAGGTGATGAGCGTGTGGGCATGCACCGATAGGGATTGTGACTTGGTACGTCCCGTAGCGACTATTAAGCCGCATAATTGATTTGAAATCATGAGATATCTTATATTTTAGAGACTTATACTTATTTATGGGTTGTATGCCATGTTTGGGGCCTTGTGCCGATCTGTTTAGACCTCAGGGGTACTTTTACACTATTCTCACACTATTTTTGATAGAAAATTCTATGAACTCAGTCATGTTTATTATTGTTGCTATTTCACTATTTTTACACTGTTTTAGAACACTGTAAGATATTTTGGGATAAGTCCCATGTTGTTGAGATGAGTTTCCCGAGTGGCTTGAGAGGATGACTGAGTGAGGCCGAGAGCCGAGATTGTGAGGATAGTTATAGGCCGGGTTGTACGCTGTAGCATATATTATATAGATCGGGCTGCACGCCGCAATATATGTATATTAGATCGGGGTGCATGCCGCAACAACATAGTGATTGGGCTGTAGGAGCCCCTCCGGAGTTTGTTCACCCCCAATGAGCACAGTCGACTATATATATATTGCATCGGGCTGCGCGCCGCAACATATGGTATTCGGATCGGGCTACACGCGGCAATATATATTAGGTGGATCGGGTTGCACGCCACAACAGTTGAGTTGCTATCTGATTCTTGTTGAGTGTGAGTGTTAAATGTGAGCATGACGTACTGATAGTGGAGTCACGAGTGACCGAGATACCTTATTATGAGAGATATTGTGCCTGGACGGCTGTTACATTGTGAATTTTACTGCTTTTCTCTCTCTTCTTTATCTGAGGCTTCTAATAAAAGTTCAATTACTGTTTTATGAAATCATGATTTATAAATGTTCGTCACTACACTCAAGTTTTTAGTTACTTTGATTACTTACTGAGTTGGCGTACTCACATTACTCACTGCACATTTGTCTGCAGATCCAGCTACCGGACCATCTCCCTAGTTGATTTTCTGACGTGCTTGGATTTTGCTCGTGGATCGAGGTAGTTGTTCAGCGTCTCCAGCTCACCTCCTTTCCTTTCCTCAGTTCATAGTGTTGTCTTTCATACTTCAGACTCTTGTAGTAGCAAAGTCACTTTATTATACATTGCATTTATCGTCCTAGGTGCTCATGACAGTTGACTCCAGGTTTTGGGGTAGTGTATAAATTGTTTATTTCATTTTGCTGCTTTAATCTGCTTAAGTGAAACATTTTTTTTTGTGAAATGCCGGTATAGTTTTGGAAATTTTGAAATATTATAATATTATGTAATGGTTGTCTAGCTTAGTTCCATGATAGGAGCCATCACAACCAGCTTAGGATTTGGGGTCGTGACAAGTTGGTATCAGAGCCTAGGTTACATAGGACTCAACAGTCATGAGCAGGTTTAGTAGAGTCTTGTGGATCGGTACATAGACGTCTGTACTTATGTTCGAGAGGCTACTGAACCCTTAGGAACAATCTCATTTTTCTTGAATTCCGTCGTGCCATTTTGTTGATTCTGGAAATCTAAACTTCTGTTGTTTCGTTCTCTCACAGATAGTGAGGACTCGTGCTACCGATCAGGGTGACCAGCCACCAACTAGATCACCGAGAGGTCGAGGCTGCGGTTGAGGTCGTGGTAGAGGTTGGGGACCAGCCCGTGCAGCAGCCGAGGTAGTACCATAGGGTCCACCTACCATTCAGGATCAGGTTCCCACCGCAGATACTCCAGTGGGACAGGCTCAGGCACCGGCGGTGCCTAGTGCTATTCCAAGTCTTCAGGAGACCTTGGCTCAGATCTTGACTGTATGTACCACCCTTGCTCAGGTAGTTGTTGCATCTTCTACTGCCGCTACTTCTCAGGCCGGGGGAGGCAATCAGACTCCAGTTGCCCAGACACCTGAGCAGGTTACTCAGGGCCTTCAGACACCGGGGGCAGTTCCAGCCCAGTCGGTTGCTCCAGTTCAGGACTTCGTGGTTTCGACTTTGCCAGATGATGAGCAACGTAGACTGGAGATATTTAGTAGGCTTCAGCCTCCGACATTCAGTGGTTCTGAGGGTGGGGATTCCCAGGGTTTTCTAGATAAGTGTTAGAGGATGCTTCGTACTGTGGGGATTTTGGAGACCAGTGGGGTCTCGTTTGCTACTTTTCAATTTTTTGGGGCTGCTTTCACTTGGTGGGAGTCTTTTGAGAGGCGTAGGCCTATTGGTTCAGCACCCCTCACCTGGCAGTAGTTCTCCACTATCTTCTTGGAGAAGTATGTACCCAGTCTTAGAAGGAGGAGCACAATAGGCATTTGAGCAGTTGCGTCAGGGTGAGCTATCAGTGACGCAGTATGAGATGTGGTTTTCAGATTTGGCTCGTCACGCCACCGAGTTGGTTCCTACCGATAGGAAGAGGATTAGGAAGTTCGTGGATGGCCTCACTTATCAACTCTACCTTTTCATGACTTGGGAGAGTGTATCAGGTGCTACCTTCTAGCAGGTTGTTGATATTGCTCGAGATATTGAGTCGGTTCACCACCAAGACCAGGAGAAGAGGGGGGCCAAGAGGCCTCGTGGATCGGGTGGTTCTAGTGGTGCTTGTTCCAGGGGGCAATTTCAGCATGGTAGTAGTCGTTCATTCAGGCATCTTCAGTTAGTTCGCCCAGCATATAGTGGTGCATCTTCTGGTCATGGTCCCCACAGTTCTCAGCAAGGTCGTTCTAGAGTTCAGCTCGAGCACCACCAGTTCAGAGTTCCACTATGCATGATTTTTCTAGTAACCATTCTGGTGCAGGGGGTTCCTATCAGTCCCTGTCTCCTGCACTAGGGAGTTGTTATGAGTGTGGAGAGTTCGGGCATATGAGGAGGCAGTGTCCTCATCTTCTTAGAGGTCCAACTCAGTAGAGGAACCAGCCTTCGACTTCAGCTCCAGTTACTTCACCACCCACCTAGGCAGCGATAGGTGGTAGTCAGTCAGCTAGAGGCCACCCTAGAGGGGGAGGTCGAGCAGGTGAGGTTAGGCTCGTATGTATGCGTTTCCACCCAGGACAGATGCTATGGCCTCTGATGCAGTGATCGCAGGTATTATCTCAATCTGTCACCGAGATGCTTTGGCCTTATTTAACCCTGGTTCCACGTATTCTTATGTCTTAACATATTTTGCCCATTTCCTGGATATGCCCCGTGAGTCTTTAGTTACGTCTGTTCATGCGTCGACTCTGGTGGGCGATACCATTATTGTGGACCATGTGTATCGGTCGTGTGTGGTATCTATTGGGGGTATGGAGACCCGAATTGACCTACTGTTACTCAGCATGGTCGATTTTGATGTGATATTGGGCATGGATTGGTTATCTCCGTGTCATATTGTTCTTGATTGTCAAGCTAAGACCGTGACCTTAGCTATGCCAGGACTCTCTAGGGTTGGGGGGAGAGGTTCTTCTGAGTATGTGCCAAGCAGTGTGATTTCCTACCCGAAGGCCCAACGCATGGTTGAGAAGGGGTGTTTATTGTATCTGGATTTTGTGAGGGATGTCAGTGGTGAGACTCACGCTATTGATTTGGTTCCTGTGGTTCGTGACTTTCCGTACTTGTTTCCTGCAGACCTGCCAGGCATGCCACCTGATAGGGACATTGATTTTGGTATTGACCTGGTGCCAGGCACTCAGCCTATTTCTATTCCACCTTATCGTATGGCACCAGCGGAGCTGAAGGAATTAAAGGAGCAGCTTCAGGAACTCCTAGATAAGGGGTTCATTCGGCCTAGTGTGTCACCTTGGGGTGCACCGGTGTTGTTTGTGAAGAACAACGATGGTTCTATGCGCATGTGTATTGATTATCGGCGGCTGAGCAGGGTTACGGTGAAGAACCGATATCCCTTGCCTCGTATAGATGACTTTTTTGATCATTTGCAGGGTGCTAGGGTATTTTCCAAGATTAACTTGCATTCCTGTTATCATCAGTTGAAGATTCGGGGGCCAGACATCCCGGAGACTGCTTTCAGGACTAGATATGGTCATTATGAGTTTCTGGTTATGTCGTCTTGGCTGACCAATTCCCCCGAAGCCTTTATGCACTTGATGCACAGTGTATTTTGGCCTTATCTGGATTCTTTCATCATCGTGTTTATTGATGATATCTTGGTGTATTCCCGATATCGGGAGGATAATGAGAAGCATTTGAGAGTTGTGCTTTAGACCTTGAGGAAGAGGAAGTGTGAATTCTAGCTTGATTCAGTTGCATTTTTTGGGCCATGTGGTGTCTTTTGATGGGATCGAGTTGGATCCGAAGAAGGTGGAGGCGGTGCAGAGTTGGCCTAGACCGTCGTCAGCTACCGAGATTTGCAGCTTCCTTGGTTTGGCAGGGTACTATCACCGTTTTGTAGAGGGATTTTCATCTATTGCAGCACCTATGACCAGACTGACCCAGAAGGGTGCTCAGTTCGGGTGGACTGAGGAGTGTGAGGAGAACTTTCAGAAGCTCAAGTCAACTTTGACTACAGCTCCGGTATTGGTTTTGCCTATGGGTTCAGGTTCTTATATAGTTTACTGTGATGCCTCGAGAGTTGGCCTTGGAGCGGTTTTGATGCAGGAGGGTAGGGTGATTTCCTACGCATCCAGACAATTAAAGGTGCACGAGAAGAATTATCCAGTGCACGATCTTGAGCTAGCAACTATTTTCTACGCCTTGAAGATTTGGCGTCATTATTTGTATGGAGTGCATTGTGAGATTTTCATTGATCACTGTAGTTTGCCGCATTTGTTTAAGAAGATGGATCTAAATTTGCGTCAGAGGAGATGGTTGGATCTTCTCAAGGATTATGACCTCACCATTCTATGTCATCCGGGGAAGGCCAATGTAGTGGTCGATGCCCTGAGTCGCAGAGCAGAGTGTTTGGGGAGTCTAGCCTACCTTCCAGTAGCAGAGCGACCATTTTCACTTGATGTTCAGGCTTTAGCGGGTCAGTTGGTATGATTGGACCTATCAGAGCCCCCGCGGGTATTGGCTTGTGTAGCCTCCAGGTCTTCTCTTTATGATTAGATTAAAGCATGCCAGTATGATGATCTACACTTGCTCGCTCTTCTGGACAGGGTCCAGCGGGGTGATGCCAGGGATGTGGTTATTTGTGATGATGGGGTCATAAGGATGCAGGGCCGGATTCGCGTGCCCAATGTGGATGGACTTCGAGTCTTGATTCTAGCTGAGGCCCATAGTTTGCGGTTTTCCATCCATCCGGGTGCCGTGAAGATGTACCCGGATTTGAGATACCATTACAGGTGGAGGTGGATGAAGCGGGATATTGTAGAGTTGGTGGCTCGGTGTCTCAACTGTCAGCAGGTCAAGTATGAGCACCAGAGACCAGGTGGATAACTTGAGAGATTAGATATTCCGGAGTGGAAGTGGGAGCGGATTACCATGGACTTTGTAGTTTGACTCCCACGGACTTCGAGGAGGTTTGATGCTATATGGGTTATTGTGGATCGGCTAACCAAGTGCGTGCAATTCATTCCTATTGGTACTACTTATTCTTCGGAGCGGTTAACTAAGATTTATATTCGGGAGATTGTTCTATTACATGGGGTTCCAGTTTCTATCATTTCCGACAGAGGTACACAGTTCACATCTCAGTTTTGGAGGGCCGTGTAGAGAGAGTTAAGTACTCAGGTTGAGTTGAGCACAACATTTCATCCTCAGACCGATGGGCAGTCGGAGCATAAGGTTCAGATTTTGGAGGATATGTTGCGTGCCTGTGTCATTGATTTTGGGGGTTCATGGGATCAGTTTCTGCCACTCACGGAGTTTTCATATAATAATAGTTACCAGTCGACTATCCAGATGGCTCCGTATAAGGCTTTATATGGTACGAGATGCAGATCTCCATTTGGTTGGTTTGAGCCGGGCGAGGCTAGGCTATTGGGCACAAACTTGGTTCAGGATGCGTTGGGTAAGGTGAAGTTGATTCAGGAGCATCTTCGCATGGCGGAGTCTAGGCAGAAGAGTTGTGCGGATCGAAAGGTCAAAGATGTGTCTTTCATGGTTGGGAGAAGGTGTTGTTGGAGGTGTCGCCCATGAAGGGTGTTATGAGGTCCGGGAAGAGGGGAAAGCTGAGTCCCCAGTTCATTGGCCATTTGAGGTGCTTCAGAGGATTGGGGAGGTGGCTTATAAACTTGCCTTGCCTCCCAGCTTATCGAGTATTTATCCGGTGTTCCATGTTTCGATGCTCCAGAAGTATGTTGGTGACCCGTCTCATGTTTTGGACTTCAACATGGTTCAACTCGAGGGTGATATGTCATATGAGGTTGAACCAGCGGCTATCTTGGGTCGTCAGGTTAGAAAGCTGAGGTCTAAGGATATAGCTTCAGTGAAGGTGCAGTGGAGAGGGAAGTCAGTGGAGGAGTCCACTTGGGAGACCGAGAAGGAGATGCAGAGAATATATTCTCAATTATTTGAGACTCCATGTATGTTTCTAGACCCGTTCGAGGACGAACGTTTGTTTAAGAGGGGGAGGATGTAACGACCCGGCCAATCGTTCCGTGAGATTAGCCATGTTTCCCCTGTTTCTGCTTTATCATGTGTTTCTTAGCCTATTTATGTTGTGTTGGGTCGGTTGGTTCGGGTTCGGAGTGGTCGTGGTGAGGACTGAGACACTTAGTCTCTTAAATTTGCTTAATAGTTGGAAAAGTCAACTGGAAGTTGACTTATTGGTAAAGGATCTCGGAATGCGGATTTTATGGCTCGGGTACCTTCGTTAGGTTATTTGGTACTTCAGAGTGTGTTCGGAATGAAGTTTTGATGTCTGGTGTAGAGTTAGGCTTGAATTGGCGAAAGTTGGTTTTTGGCGATTTCTGGTCGGTAGTAGAAAATAGGCTATCAGGATCAGAATGGAATTCCGAAAGTTGGAACAGTTCGCAATGTCATTTTGGATATGTGTGCAAATTTTCAAGTCAATCGGATGTGTTTTGGATGGTTTTCGGCATCTTTGGTGAAATTTAGAATTTCAAAGTTCATAGGCTTGAATTTGATATGATTTTGGTGGTTTTGCATTATTTTTGGTGTTTCGAGGGCTCGACTAAGTTTGAATGAGGTTATGGGATGTTTTGGCATGTTTGGTTGAGGTCCCGAGGGCCTCGGGTGAGTTTCGGGGTGTTAACGGGGTGAGTTTCTGCCTTGGAATACAGCTGATCTGGTGTTTGTTGCTACAAAAGGTTTTACCCTATGCGTTCGCGGAGGGTGTCACGTGTTCGCATAGGGGAACTGGGAAGCTGAGGGATTTTCTTCTATGCCTTCGCGAGCCTGGAGGTTCGAACGCGGTGAGTTGAGTTGAGTGGTCATCACGAACGCGGGAGCATGGGTGCGTTCGCGTAGAGTAGAAGGCATTTGAGGACCCCAATCCCATTGGCATGTGCGTTCGCGTAGGTGCCCATGCGTTCGCGAAGGCCTGGGCTGGTTGAGCAGTGCATTCACATGAATTTTGGTGCGTTCGCGTAGAGTAAAATTAGGGGCCTGTTGGATTGTTCTATGTGAACGCGGTCTTAATGACGCGTTCGCGATGAAGAAAAAGGAGATGGGCATAAAGTTTTTAAGTTCAAACGGGGGTCTTTGGCCATAACTCAAAAGAACACTAGAGAGCTCGGGAGAAGGAGGATTTGGAGAAGATTTTCAGTGGAGTTCTTAAGGTAAGTGTTCTTCAATCACATTTGGGTTAATTCCATGAGTTACCCTTGATTTTTACCATGCAATTTGAGGAATTAAAGTAGAAATTGGGGGAAAATGGGAGGAAGAATTGGGAATTTCTTTTGATGATTTGAGTGGGCAATCGAGGTCGGATTTTAATAAATTTGGTATGGATAGACTCGTGGGGGAATGAGGATTCTAGTTTTGTGATTTTTATTGAATTCTGACACGTGGGCTCGGGGGCCGAGTTTTGCCAATTTCGGGAATTGTGCCTAATTTTGATAGTTTTCGATTGGGGTTCATGTCCCTAGCATATTTTGATGTTATTGATCTGAATTGTGTTAGATTCGGAGCATTTGTGAGCCGATTATAGGGGAAAGAGCATCGCGAAGTTGGTTTTGGATTGTTTTGGGGTATGTAACGATTATAACTCTAGACCTGAGGGTATAAAACCCCGGTAATTTGTATTGTTTGGTAAACACGGTGATGCACGTGCTAGGTGATGAGCGTTAGGGCGTGCACTAATAGGGATTGTGACTTGGTCCGTCCCGTAGCGACTATTAAGCCGCATAATTGATTTGAAATCATGATATCCTATATTTTAGAGACTTATACTTATTTATGGTTTGTAAGCCATGTTTGGGGCGTTGTGCCGATCTGTTTAGACCTCAGGGGTATTTTTAACTATTCTAACACTATTTTTGATAGAAAATTCTGTGAACTCAGTCATGTTTATTATTGTTGCTATTTCACTATGTTTACACTGTTTTAGAACACTGTAAGATATTTTGGGCTGATTCTCGTGTTGTTAAGATGAGTTGCCCGAGTGGCTTGAGAGGATGACTGAGTGAGGCCGAGATCCGAGATTGTGAGGATAGTTATGGGTCGGGCTGCACGCCGCAGCATATATTATATGGATCGGGCTTCACGCCGCAACATATGTATATTGGATCGGGCTGCACGCCGCAACAACATAGTGCTTGGGCTGTAGGAGCCCCCCTGGAGTCTATACACCCCCAGTGAGCACTGTCGACTATATATATATATATATATATATATATATATATATATATATATATATATATATATATATATATATATATATATATATATATATATATATATTGGATCGGGATGCGCGCCGCATCATGTGTTATTCAGATCGGGTTGCATGCCGCAGCATATATTAGTGGATCGGGCTGCACGCCGCAGCAGTTGAGTGGTTATTTGATTCTTGTTGAGTGTGAGTGCTTAGTGTGAGCATGAAGTACTGATAGTGGAGTCACAAGTAACCGAGATACCTTGTTATGAGAGATATTATGCCTGGATGGCTGTTACATTTTGAATTTTACTGTTGTTCTCTCTCTCTTCTTTATTTCATCCTTCTAATAAAAGTTGAATTACTGTTTTATGAAATCATGATTTATAAATGTTCGTCACTACACTCAAGTTTTTAGTTACTTTGATTACTTACTGAGTTGGCGTACTCACGTTACTCCCTGCACCTCTATGTGCAGATCCAGGTACCGGACCAGCTCGCTAGTTGATTTTTTGATGTGCTTGGAGTTTGTTCGTGGATCGAGGTAGCTTCTCAGCGTCCCCAGCTCACCTCCTTTCCTTTCCTCAGTTCATAGTGTTGTCTTTCATACTTCAGACTCTTGTAGTAGCAAAGTCACTTTATTATACATTGTATTTATCCTCCTAGGTGCTCATGACAGTTGACTCCAAAGATGTTTAAAGATTACAGTTCCCTTCACATGCCCTTTACAACGTATAGAAATCCTCAATTAGGCATAGAAATTACAACAAAGTCAGAATATTCACAATATAGGTACTCACGGTCATGCTAGACACCAATGTATAGATACTCATCACCATTCCTATACATCGTATTTGACAATTATCAAATAGCAAATAATACTCAACTTCTATTCCATCAAGCTAAGGTTAGACCAAATACTTACCTCGGGTCCAAAGTATAGCAATCAACCCTCTAACACTACCTTTCCTTTAGAATTCAACTCCGGAATGATATTATCTAGATATAATCAGCTCAAGTATATCAATAAGGATTCAATGATTCAATTACATGGCCTAATTATCCATTTCCTAGCATTCCTCCAAAATGATCAAAATTCGACCCCGGGCCCGCATGGTCCAAACACAAGGCTCGGACCAAAACCATGTCACCTATTCACCCATGAGCCCGAATACATAATTTATTTTCAAATTCGACCCCAAAACGAGGTCTTAATCAAGAAAATTCAAAAGGGCCTAACTCTACCAAAATTCTAGATTTTCTACTCTAATTTGCATGTTTTAAGCTTAGGAATTCATTAATTATAGATGAAAAATGAAGGAAATGAGTTAAAATTTACTAACCCAAGAAGTTTTGGTGAAGGATGGCTTCAATGGATGCCTAAGGGCTTTGGAGAAGAAGAAGTTCGTTATTTTCTAAGTGAATCCCGTAGCTACTGGTTTTGGAAATATTTATATAACACTGGGAAAAATTTCCCTTCGCGATCGCGGAAGGGAGGTCGCGTTCACGAAGGGCAGACGAGACAGACCATCGCGATCACGGAAGGGAGGATGCGATCACGAAGAGTAAAAAAAACTGGGGTCCAGAAGTTGAATTACGCGAACGCGTGGGACTTCACGTGAACGCGATGAAGGAGACCTGTAAAGCTACGCGATCGAGGTAAACTGTACGCGAAAGCGAAGAGGAAAAGAGATCTAAGCCCTCAGGGTCAATTAACCCTACGCGATCGCCAGGGAAGGGACGCGAACGCGATGAAGGAAAACTTAAAGCTTCGCAAACGCGGAAGAGGCTTCGCGATCACGAAGAACAAAAGGGACCTGCAACAACTGAAGCAAAAACCAGCAATTTTTCTAAGTTCAAAATCACTCTGAGACACCTCCGAAACACTCCCGAGCCCTCGGGGCTCCTAACAAATCACATGCACTAACTCAACAACATCCTACGAACTTAACAGTGCGATCAAATCGCCAATATAACATCATATACATCGAATTAAACCTCAAAATCCATGAATTCTATCAAATTTCATAAAACATCAAATTTTCAATTTTTTAGTCTGAAACACGTCAAATGAAATCCGATTTCAACCAAACTTTACAGAAAGTGCTTAAACCATAAATAAGACCTGTACCGGGCACCGGAACCAAAATACGGGCCCGATACCATCGCTTTCTAATCAAATTTAATTTTTATTTTCCTTAAATATTTTCAGAAAACAATTTTACTCAAAAATTTATTCCTCCAGCTTGGGACCTCGGAATTCGATTTGGAGCATACGCACATGTCCCATATTTTCCTACGGACCCTCCGGGACTGTCAAATCACGGGTCCGGGTCGTTTACCCAAAATGTTGACCGAAGTCAAATTTATTCATGTTAATATCAAATCTTAGCATTTTTCACAGAGTTCATATTTAAGCTGTCCGGCTACGCGCCCGGACTGCGCATGCAAATCCAGGCAACTACAAATGTGGTTTTCAAGGCCTTGGAAGTACGAAATTGGTAATAAAATAGGTGATGACCCTTTGGGTCGTCACAATCCAAACACAAATTTGAGGTCATTTACTCAAATTCAAACCTTGGTCTATCCTTCCACTTAAAAGCTTCCAAAATAATAATTACTCTTCTGAATTGTAACGACCCGACTGGTTGTTTTGAGCTCTAACGTATCGTTCAGCAGTTTGAGTCTGTGAGCAGCTTCATTTCAGGTATTATTACCCGTGGGCATGGTTGGAATTGGATTTCGGGAAGTTTACAGTTGGTTTGGAAAGAAAATTCTCATTTCAGAAGCCTTAAGTTGGAGAAATGGACTAAGATTAGAATTTTGAGTAAACGACCTCATAATCAGGATTTGAAGGTTCCTGCATGATCGTATGATGATTTCAGACTTGGGCGCTTGTCCGGATCGGGTTTTGGATAACCCGGGAGCGTTTCAGTGCATATTGTGGAAGTTAGCATTTTAGAAGAATTTCATAAATTTGGGCTTGAAGTACATTTCTGAGTTACTAATACCCGTTTGGGATTCTGAGGCTGGAACATCTTCGTATGGTGATTCTGTAGTTGGGAGCGCGATCGAAAGTGAATTCGGATGTCCGTAGGTTATTTTGAAGTCATTTGGCTAAAGATAGAAATTTGAAGGTTTTTGGAGAAATCCGACCGGAAGTGGAAATTTTGATATCGGGGTCGGAATACGATTTCGAAAGTTGGAGCAAGTTTGTAATGTCAAATATGACTTGTGTGCAAAATTTGAGGTCAATCTGACGTGATTTGATAGGTTTCGGCATCGGATGTAGAAGTTTGAAATTTCTATGTTCATAAAGTTGGAATTTGGGTGTGATTCATGGTTTCGATGTTTTTGATGTGATTTGAGGCCTCGAGCGATTCCGAATTATGTTTTGGAACAGGTTGGTATAATTGGACGGGGTCTCGGAGGCCTCGGGTGGATTCCGGGTGGTTAACGGATCAATATTTGAAGTTGAGAAAAAGCTGAAGTTGTTGGTGTCTGGTGCGACCGCACCTGCGAGGTTTTGGCTGCAGGTGCGGACAATGGGGTGCAGATGTGATTTTGGGCTGGAGATGTGGAAGCCGCAGGTGCGACCCACACCTGCGGAAGCGCAGGTGCGGAGGAAGGATCGCAAGTGCGGAATCGAGGTTGGGCAGAATGTTTTAAAACCAGGGTTGTTGGCCATTTCTTCATTTCTTCTTTGGTTTGGTTGATCTTGGGAGGATTCAAGGAGAGGATTTATTCATGCAATGTCAAGGTAAGTAACTTTTTCATGTTTTCAGAGTTAAATACAAGTATATGCATGGAATTAGACATGGAAATTGGTAGGAAATTGGGAAATCCTAAGGAAACATAGAAATGGTAATTTTGATTTTTAGCCACAAATTGAGCATGGACTGTAGAGTAAATTTTATAATTGAACTAGTGGAGCGATGGGTAGATTATATCTTTGAGAAATTTTGAATTCCGGGCACGTGGGCCCGAGGGCATTTTGGTCAATTCACCGATCGGAGTTGGGAAAGTATGTAATTTGAATTTGTTGTGAGTATTAGGATGAATTTTCATTGCTTTGCCATTATGTGGTAGTTTTGGGGTGTTGTGCATCCATGGGAGTCGTCGGAAGGGCTTGGAAGCCGGTTATGGGACTTCAGAGCGAGGTAAGTCTCCTTTCTAACTTTGTGAGGGGGAATTTCCCCCCTAGGTGAATTAATTGTGTATGTATTATTATCTTCGGGGGGTATATACGCACGAGGTGACGGGAGTCCGTCCGTAGCTACTATTATGCCATGTCTGGGTAGCCTAGGATCCACTAGCATGCCTTATGTGTTTTACCCGTGATCCTCCCTGTATTACTTGACTGCTAATATAATCGAAATCGTAATTTGATACCTAAAGAAGACTAGAGTTCATTTTCTTAATCAGCTGGAAAGAGAATTGTTTTCCTCCGTAGTTAATCGTATCCTTGATAAAGTGATATTATTGAACATTATTAGACTTGGCAAATAAATTTCGAAAAAGGATTTAAACACTATTTTATGGTTTTTAAAAGAGAAATCTGTCATTTACTTGAGTATTTGTATTCCAGACGTATTCGGGGTGGACTGTTGATTATGCCTGATTGTATGTGACCGCTTCGCAATTTACATTCCGCGATCGGAGTGTTATTTCCCCCACTTTCATGGGAGCGAGCCGTACGCCACGGCGGATTGAAAGATGCACTTTTGGTACGGGCCGTTCGATCCTCGGCAGTGCCTAGACATGAGTATTTTATTGAAAGATGCACTTTTGGTACGGGCCGTTCGATCCTCGGCAGTGCCTAGACATGAGTATTTTATTGAAAGATGCACTTTTGGTACGGGCTGTTCGATCCTCGGCAATGCATAGACATGAGGTATTTTATTGAGAGGTGTACTTTTGGTACGGGTCGTTCGATCCTCGGCAGTGCACATAGATGACTATTATGACAGCTCAGGACGGTTGTCTATATTCCGTATGCGCATGCTAAATTGTTAAATGTTTTTCATGGATTATAAAAAGTGACAAGATATTTGGGAGAAAACAGAGAGGAAATTGTTTATTTAAAATATTTGGGGAAAAATGAGGAAGTGGTAACTGTTTGTTTATTTCCAGTATTTACTTGGATTTCGGTGCCTTATATATATTGCTTTACTACCTTTACATGCCTACCGTGTTCATCATATGTTGTTAATCAATTTGCTGGCCCTTAGTGAGTGTCTAACTCGACCTCTCATCACTACCTCTCTGAGGTTAGGCGGGCGACTTAATGAGTACACGTTATTTTTGCACTCATGCTACACTTGCTGTGCATTTTATTGCACAGGTACTTTCATAGCAATGTGGAGGAGTCGAACACTTAGGCGAGCTGCATCCTTTGGAGGCGATCCGCAACTGACAGAGTCTCTCTCGTACTGTATTTATTACATTATTTTAAACTTCCTTGTCCAATTTGTATATCGGACAGGCTTTGTGATGATTGTATAAATTCTTAGAAATTGCTCATGTACTTGTGACACCGGGTTCTGGGTTATGTTGGGATATATATGCTAAGGTGTAGTAATCAAACCATTGTTTTAAATTAACAGATTTTATTTGGTTAGTATGTAATAAAGTGAAACGAAATGTTTTTCATAAATGTAAAAACCAAAAATTTATTTCAATTAATTAATGATTGGCTTGCCTGACACTGATGTCCGGCGCCATCACGGCCTTATGGATTTTGGGCCGTGACACGAATCAATCCCCAACTTTGTGAAAATCAAAACCAACCATGCACGCATGTCGTAATACATAAAATGAAGTTACTCCAAGTTTCAAACCACCGAATGGAATGTTAATGCTGGAAAGAATAGTCATGTCATTACTGTCTCTTGCTTGTAAAAGTAAATTCTCCTCGCAGGTGATCTATTTACATATTGTTTCTTGATTAGGAGCCACATATATGTGAGGTGAAGAGTATATGTGTAACTAGGCTATGACCATATCTGGTAGAGTTTAGCTTATGATATGCCTTGATGCACTACGTAATTTGTTATCCATGTTTTATTGTTTCTATGATTGTATGATGGCTCATAATTATGGCTTAGAAGCATGTTTAAGGTCATAACTTGTCCTATTTGACTCATGATTTGGTGGTTCATGGATTAATTTACTCATATTAAATGTTATAATTAGACTTTTGAATGTTGAAATAGCTTATTGAACTGTTGTGATAAATTGAATTACATGAATAGCCATAGCCATATTTTTTCCATGTGATATTTTATCCTCATCCCTATTTTTATGTCTCGGTGCCTCTTAATTATATTATTTCATAAAAATATGTATGAGTTAGAGAGTTGGTATTACAAAAGGTTGAGGAGTTTTGCACTAAGGACACTATGAGCATATATTGATTATAGGTTATTGATTATTAATTTTAAAATTATCATAGATCAGATATGGATCCGTCCCTCGAGAGTCGGGTGATTACCCATGTTACTTTGGCCATGTGATTGTTGTAACACTCCGTAAATCCGGATTAGTTGTGGATGCATTAAATGAGTATTAATATAATCTTTTAGACATGTGAAATCCTATCGGGATGAGTATGGGTGGAAACAATTGTTTTAGAATCAAGACCGAGAGTGAGGTGCATAAAATTTGATAAAATCGACTAAGTTTGTTGGAGGTACGGTTCATAGCCAGATTGTGCAAGGCCATAAAAACTCACGGCCATAGACAGTGCAAGGCACTGTAACATCAGCGCCCCTGACAGTGCAAGGCACTGTAACATCAGCGCCCCTGATAGTGCAAGGCACTGTAATATAGTGCCCCTGATAGTTCAAGGCACTGTAACTTCAGCACCCCAAACAGTGCAAGGCACTGTAGTTTTTGCGCCTCTTATGGCGCCTTGCACAAAAAGTTTGGCGCCTTGGACGGTGCCTTGCACCGACATTGGTTATCCGAGCTATTTATACTTCCTTCTCAATTTTGGGACGTGTTCACTTATTTAAAATCCCTACCTACGTCCCCCACACCCCAAAACACGAAAACCTACTCTAGAAAGGGGAGATCTCAAGAACCCAACTTCCCCAAGGTCCCTCCATCATCCAAGGTAAGTTCTAACGATAATTCTAAGTTAATTTTAATTCTCCAACACTTTATTAACATGGGTAAATCCTTCCACTCATTAGATATTTTGTTGAGACACTATTGTTGAGAAAGGAAACCCTAGAACTCGAATTCAACGGAAGTAAACTTCGAAAAGGTAATGCTTATACTCCCTAATCATTTATAGCTATGAATTGATTAGTATTTGGGAGAATATTGAATGGGTTTGATAAACAGAACCATAAGAACTATTCTAGGGTTTTGGATTGTTGAATTATGATTGTTGTAAACATTTGGGTGATGTGAAATGGTGTTAGTTACATCTATTTGGGATTGTACAATCACCTGTAGTAGAATGAGAACTTAGTGAAGAAAAGACCAATTACCAAGGGCTATGAGGCTTTACACCCATAAGGTATTTGTTAAAATTCCTAAGCTACCAAAACATGAGCCGTAGTGCTAATATTGGTTCCTCTTGATATATATTTCCATTTATTATCGTTGAAAGAGGCAACGTGTCACGCCCCAAAACCAAGGAGCACGACCGGCAATCAACCGAGTAAACCCGACTAAGCAAGCCTGTTAGGTTTCACTCTACCCAACTAATTCATGAATAAATAGGAGAAAAATTCTACCAATCATACTTTATAAATATTTCATTAACTTCCATTTTGTTTTCATTAGCAGTTTCAACCATAATATCCAGGATAGTACAATTTTTTAGATATAATGAAAAACATATTTGCCAAATACCAATATTTCTAGTTTAATTCCAATACCCGACACCACCCACAACCTGTCTACGGAGCCTCTAAATACAACTGAAGAGAAATATGAAAATGCCGGCAACAAGGCTCCGGCTATACCTCAAATGAAAAGTACATGATAAACAAATGACGAGACCCCGAAATGAAGTGGGGACCACCAACTTAGCTGGAAGGAACATACCACTATCGTTGATCGATGTCGCCTACTATTGAAACGCCTGCATCCATTAAAGATGCAGTGCCCCCGGAAAAAGGAACGTTAGTATTGTCGATTAGTACTAGTATGTAATGCTAAAAGTCATCTTTCAAAATAGGATAACCATACAAGTAAAGGAAAGCCATAGAAACAACAAACTACAATCAATTATATCTAAATGTGCGATTGAAACATATTAATTTTTCAAAATACGAAAGTGTTACATATTTATAGTTTGGGGAGATCTTTATTACCGATAATACTGCAAGTCACGATATCACTGTTCACAATTCCACCTTACTCTTGGTACGGAGTTCGGTTTCAGCCTGATCGGCTAAGACACCTTATTTGAAGGTGTAACCACAATCACATTTTGTATCATAATTTCCAACACGAATTACCACCATGTGTGCGTCATGGCATCGGACCACGGCCCAATCGGCTAAGCCGTCTCACCACAGTGTCGTGTGGTTCAACGTATCCATATTTACCAACAATATCATCCCAATAAAGGGGAATAATTTCCACAATGCACCATACACTGGCACGTGTAGTTTCGGGGTTAGGTTATTTCAACCCACCCTTCCTCGGTGACTATCGATCTCCCAAGAAGAATATTGTTATATGGATGTGCACACAAAGGTAACACATATACATATACATTAATGTATTCATCTCATACTATTTCACATTGTTCAAATCTTTTATTAGCATTTTCAACCTCTCAAAATAGCAATATTTCCTTGGCTCTCTAGGCCTATCACAAGTGTCATTATTCAAGGCATGATGGCCGCATTTTGTTTATATTCAATATTTTCACTTCGTTTTATTTCAAGGATATCCATCAAATTCTAACATATAGAACATTCAAGAAATCATATACCTCAAGTGCGTTAATAATGGGACTTTAAGCACAAAGGACCAACAATAGAAGCACACATCAAAGTCACAAACAAGAAGTACACCAATTATCCCTGAATTACTCTTTATGGATTATAATTAATGGGACATATTTAATTAAGTCATTAAGTACAAGTAGGAACGAATAAGAGTATTGAGAGTATCGAGTTTTTCCTCACCTAATTGGTGTACTAGTTTTAATTTAGAATACGACTCAAAGATATACTGTTTTAATAAGCAACAATACTTTAAACCTCTATCTTTCGTCACAAGCTCATTCGGAATAATCAAGTTTATAAGTTCATACGGGATGACCCGGAATGTAGAAATTAGAAATTTTGAGCCGATTATACTTAAACTTACAAAAAACAATACGTAATTCTATTCCGAGAGATAAAGTTTAGCCAATATACCTGGTTGAGCTTTCTTTAAGTTTCTACAATACACCACCACCTCTAGCAATAATAATGTATAAGGAGATAGAAAAATTCGATATAATTAGGAAGATTTCCCATGGTGTAACTCTCTTAGAAATTGCATCAAACACCTAACATGATAAATAGATTACAAGGTACGAAAATGGAAATTCTTTCTTCCCTCAACCAATTTTAACAGGAACTACCCAAATTTGTTCATTAATATAACATACTACAACATAGCGTGCATGGCCAATTCCTAATCTCCACAACATATTTGAACCCTTAACCTCTTGCATGCAAGTTCTGGAAATAGGACTTACCCGGATGGAGGACAATCTAGTGGCTATCTTCCTTGATTCTTGAATACTTGAGCAAGATTTGGTGATTGGAAGGCTAGGTTCCTTCTTTATCTCTCTGAAATGCTCTCACCTCTCTCTAGATTTAGTATAAAATATCCCCAAATGAAGCCCCAAAGCTTAGTTATCAAAGTGGGTTCGGATATGAAAATTTCCAAAAATGACCCCCAAAGTCAATTATGTGGTGCAATTATGCTATAGCATAATCGATATGTGGGCAGCATACTTGCAGCATAATCATTATGTGATAGTATAATCAATTATGTGACAGCATAATCAATATGCGACAGCATAATATTTTGCCCGACTCTGCTTCACGATGCGACACGTATGCGGTCCGCGGAGTCGTTTTGCGGTCGCAAATCCAGCCTTTGGTAATTTGATTATAACTTTGTGTAGGAATGTCCAAATGATGAACGGTTTGAAGCGTTAGAACTAGACTCAAATATCTTTAATTTTCTAGGTTGTTCATTACATAAAACCTTATATATATTTAAATATGCTCATTCAAAATGTGGACTTGTGCGAACTCATTTGAATTTTAGCCTATTATGTAATTTTCCAATTTGACTTAGACTTAGGCATCTCCTTGGACCCCACATTAATTAATATATGACTTATATAATTATTTACGATATCCAATTCGTTTACATCATACTTATAGCACATAAAATATTATAATTAGCCTACCTGGCACCCCGAAATCCTAAATTACTTAGCATAATTTTCTGAGGCCTTACATTCTCCCTCGCTTAGGATAATTCGTCCTCGAATGAGAAGTAGGGTCCGCCCCAAACACCTAACATAACATATCATTTTTCTAACCTACCTCAAGTCCCTGTATTTTAACTAACTCCCAATTTTTTTAGATATTTCGGCAGCATCTCCTTTGTAACTAGGCCTATCCACCTGCTAGAGAACCACCAAAATCATCCTAACAACACAGCCATAACTCGACAAAGCACCGTAATATATATATCCCTAAAACTAATCTCAGCATTACAAGCACTAGCTTATCATAATAATACCTGAACATGGACTACACATTTTTAAATCATAACACCTATAAGGTATCTTTCAATTCAAAACCAATTGTTATACAATCAAGAGAAAATATTTTCTTTCCACGACACTTTAGGCCTTCAAGGTGGCCTCTTAGACTTACAGACTTCGTCATAACATATTCACAGAAACAATCTCAACCCCGAAACTTATCTAACAAGGATGACAGTAAGATACCTCGCATAAGCTAACTATCCATTAACTTCACCTTCAATAATTTCCACCAGAATGATACACAAAGGATCTCCAACTACCTTCTTAGACATAGACTTATGAAAAAACAAAATACATGGGGAACAACTACGGGGAAACAACATACTCCTAGTGCGTCCTAATGGGAAATGCACTTATGTACCCTTCATTATCAAGTCACATAACATCTTGTCACGACCCCAAATCTAAACTGGCGGTGATGGCGCCTATCGTGATAGCTAGCCAATTCACTGAAAATAATAAAATTATTTTCCATTTAATACATAAAATATCCGAATTTTCCATAATAATTCTGTTTCGTAAGCATTTCAAAACAATAAAAATTATTAGAACATTTAAACACAGTCCCAAAATCTGGAGTCAACCGTCATGAGCATCTAAGAGATGATACAGTACAATACAAATCCTCTACTACAACAATTCTGGGAAGTAAAGTAAAAATGACAGAGTAGGAAGGAGAATGAGTAGGTTGCGGACACTGTTGGTCCCAAACGCACACGCAAGTATATGTGGTCGACAAGTAATATAGGATTGTAAGTCCAAATATCGTACCCACAGAAACTTTTGATTAACTATCAACTAAATTAAACCCAAACAATTAATCTATTCAAGCAAACACTAAAGTATGAATATTTAACTAAAATTAATCTAGAGTAGTAAATTACGAAAATAAGAAAACAAATTGGCGAAATTAGACACGAAGTCAATAAAAGTCGATATTCTAGACCTATGGGTTAGCAAACAATCCTGTTGAGTTTTCCACTTAAATTGTCTAATTAATTTATCTGGTTTATTGATTGACGAGGTTAATATTGCTCTTAGACTTCTCCCGAAGTACGACTCGCCTATTCAAGCTAGCCTAACGCCTATATTCCTATGAAATTAGGATTAACAAGAACGCATTAATAATTCCCGTATAATAACCAAGCAAGGCGATTAGGTATATTCCTATCCTAACCGCAAATCCGCTCCCCTGAAGGGTTAAGATCTTGCTCTACCCAATCTTATATGCAATCTAGAATTCCCTCTCCCGAGTTCAATCCTAGATTCGTAGATAGTATTCAATTGGTGATCAAGCAATCAAATAATTAAGCGCAAGATTGAATAAATAAACCAATATGATAAAATAATATGAACAATTCAAGCTTCAAACTACAACGTTCATGTAGAACCCAAAACTCTAGAACTAATAAAATATGAAATTAAAGGAAGAGAAGAGAAGAAAAACTAGGTAGAAGCCTCCTTCAAGCGTGGTGTGTGTTCCTCCACGTCAAATCCCCCTCGTGAATCCCCCCAAAGTTGTGTTTTTTGGGTCTATTTATAAGTTTGGGACAAACCCTAAACGTGTAGGAGACTTCTATTCAAACCGGGAAACACTTAAGACCTTCAAAACTCGGAATTGACCGGACCAGGGACCCCCAGCGTTAAGCCCCAAACGCCTAGCTATAGCATGGGTAGGCCAGGCGTTTGGGCTCTAACGCCCCACTATCGCTTGGGCAGGCCAGGCTTTAGGGGCAAAACGCCCGGGTCACTCCTTTTTGACTCTTGAGCGTAATTATTGACGTTTATGCACCCATTTAGCTCGGCTTCCGTCTCCAATTCACCTACACATGAAATAGACTCCATTATGCACATATAACGTGTATTTTTATCACAAAAGCACATAAAATGTAAGGTACATGATGCTTAAAACTATGGATTCTAGCCACGCATAAACACCCCACACTTAGACTCTCGCTCGTCTTCGAGCAATATCCTTCAACACGTACACATTTCATTAACAAGGAGTATTTTACTTTTCAATCACACACATTACCCCTTAACTATGATCGATACCGGCAATCAAATATGAACATACAAAATTTCACATTCTTTCCCTTCTTTAAACATGCCCAAGTATAACAATTTAATCAATCACCCAAATTAACCTAATTGCAACCACCCAACCTCAAGAGTCGACTTGCAACTACTAAGCCCTTTCAATTCACGCACCTACCCAACAAGAAAATTATAATATTACCAATCGTTGATGAGATCATGTGCCCTCACCAACAACAAAAGAGTGAATATAACTAGTCCACACATTCAAATATGCTTTTGAACATTATTTAAGGACATCACACAATTGAGAAAATTTCCTCACTCTCACAAAGAATTCATATGCATCTCGTGGTCGTACCATAAGCTTGCCCGTAGTGTAGATCTCCACTAATTCAAGTTAGCCAAATCTAGGATCAATTAGGACTTTTAAGGTTGTAATGTAGGCTAAGGGATGGGTAGGATATATTTAGGAATAGTTACTAACCCTCCTAAGCACTTTAATACACTACCTTCACAAATCAACACATATTCTTCTCAACAAATTCACTTGCCACAATTCATATTCAACATAGCCCCTTTTATTAAGCACTTCTATACTTTCACTAGCTCAAATTAATAAAAATTTGGAGGTGTGTATCATTTTGTACATACTTTTACTATCATTTTTTTCTTTCTTTCCTACACACACTCCATACATGAAGATTCAATGGCTAATGACTCTTGAATACAATTTTTAGTGCACTAACAAGTCTTTCCATGGCTCCACTCAAAATTTAATCCCCAATATCCCACCTTACTTCTTTTAGCGACTAAGTGCCTTAGGAGGAAAAGGTACAAAAATCTCAATTTAAGAACAACATAGGGGTACGGCTTGTAATGTGGGTACCAATGAAAAGGTCAAACAGCTCAAAGGGAATAGCAATGGAAATTTTTAATTTTCATGTGACAAGCACATCCATGATCAAGCAAGAAAATGCCTACGTCATCTCCTAGACTAGCATAACATACAATTTCGCTTCGATTAACACACGGGGCAAGTTCTAGACTACACAGGATAGCATAGAAAATCACTAAACCTCACTCACACATTGCACATGACTCAATCACAACGGTTTTATTCAACTCTCAAGTCAAGCAAGCACATAAAATTGAGAGAATTAAGCAATATCACACTATGTAGCATACAAGTCAAACAACTGAGCCAAGGCGTCACAAAATAGGCTATTTATTTTTACTCAAGCATCACATGTCAAACCAAATACAAGGGAAAGCAGAATGTATGTCATAACCTAATATGCCGGCATCAAACATGTCATAGGGTATTTCTCAGTTACTCAATTTCTTCCTAACTACTCTAAAAAAAACAAAAAATAATTTAAAGTACCCGGTTCAAGTTACACCCTTGGAAAAGAACCGGTAAAGAAAAACCAAAGGATACTACTTAACTATCCTTAAAAAGTAAAAAAATCTTTTTGGCGTTTCTAAATCGGACTTTATCCCTCAAGAAAATTGTCCAACAGATCCATCGTTGGAAAAAATTCGAGATTTTTCTAAAAAAACAATAATTTTATTCAATTAAACCTCAGAAAGTAGTTTCCCCACCCCACACTTATGCATAGTCCTCGATGCATGATCACAAAGAAAAACATTAAAACAAAGGTGAGAAATACTCCCTGAGACCCCCTCGGTCCTAGCTCGGACATGATTCTCAATCTTTCTAGTCGGGATGACCCCACACTTAAGCTCAAACATGCCCCTCAGCTTCAACTTTTGGGTACTCA